>JAVYIG010010823.1:0-65869 GCA_035222895.1 Strongylocentrotus droebachiensis
AATGTTTAAAATACATGTACTAAATTTATGTGAATCACAAATAAGTCAGTCCTTTGCATATCCTTTGCATATCATTCATGCTTTCGCCAGGCTCCTCCTTAATCTTTGCATCTGAATGATCTAGCTCCCTTCTGCCATATGCTCGAGACAATCAAGATCAAACTTATAAGTCTTTTGAGTCTGAGATTTCAGACTAGCCATACCATCACTACAGAGAAGCTGGCTAACCGCAGCCTCCAAAGCAGAAGTCATGGCAGCGGTAACAGCTTAGATGTTAACAGGCTGCATGCATGGCCCTTGGCCCCCCAAATCAGTGTTATTTAGGGTACGCATATGCGTGTTCCTAGCACCCCCCCCCCCCCCCCCCCCCCCCCACCCCTTTCAGCATAAGTCTGGTGTAAAGTCATACGGGTAAAACCTTTTTATTATGCTATACAAGCCTTTTCAGCACAAGTTCGGTGTGTAAAGTCAATACGGGTAGACCTTTTTCTTTTGTTACGAGCCAGAGATTTTAGGAACACGCATACGGTCCCTTTGTTCCCGGGCCGGGAATCAAGTTTGAAATAAGCTTACCCATACTATAGCCTTGTCAAGCTGCATGCTGGGCATGGAAACTTGCACATGCTCACTAAACTGCCATTGCCCGGTTTGGCTTTGGAACTCTGGGTTTGAACTTCAGATTTCCCAAGAGCAGACAGTCCGCCAACACAACAGGCATATCATCCCTAACAGCACATTTTTGAAAGAAATTTCACCAACCAAATCACACAAGAATCCCTGGAAGGTCCTGTATGACACAACTGCTGTGTGTTATGGAAGCATGGACGGACTTGATTGACAAGGGGGAGTCCATTGACGTAGTCTACCTAGATTTTAGGAAAGCTTTTGACTCGGTTCCAATACTCGGTCTAATACACAAGCTCGAGGCCTATGGAATCTCTGGTCCCATCAGAACGTGGATCCAAGACTTCCTAACTGAACGGAAGCAGAGAGTGGATGTGAACCACAACATGTCAGATTGGACCCCAGTCACCAGTGGAGTACCGCAAGGGAGCGTGCTCGGACCACTTCTATTTGTCATCTACATGAATGACCTTCCTGACGAGATTGAGGCAGCAGTCAAAATCTTTGCAGATGACACCAAACTGTATGGCAAAGCTACATCTGAGGAAGACTACACCACCCTGCAGAGAGACGTACAGAAACTTGAGGGATGGTCAGAGAAATGGCAGCTTCACTTCAATGCAAAGAAATGCAAGACCCTGCATCTAGGGGCAGGCAATCCACGAAGGGAATATGAGCTAGACGGTGTAAAGATCCCAGAAACCAAAGAAGAAAAGGACCTTGGAGTGGTCATTGCCGAGAAGCTCAGATTTCAACAACAATCTGCAATTGCTGCTAGAAAGGCGAATGGAGTACTAGCTCGCATACGTAGATCTTTCACTTGCAAGGACAGATCAACAATCCCACTCCTCTACAAAGGTCTTGTTCATCCCATATTGGAATATGGCAATGTAATCTGGCACCCTCGCTATGTGAAGGACGAAAAAATCATAGAGAAAATACAAAAAAGAGCAACAAAAATGGCACCAGAGATAAAACACCAAAGCTACCATGAGAGACCTGAGAGTTTGAAGCTTCCCTCACTTAGCCACCGCCACCGCCGAGGAGACATGATTCAGGGGTTCTCACTTTTTTGTAAATTATACCTCTTTTACTGCCCCCCCCCCGCCAAGTTTTTGCTCATTACGCCACGCCTCCATATAATTTAAACAACAGATCATCATCATCAGTAGCAAACAAAGCAAAGTAAATTTAATTAAGACACCAAAATTGATAAGATATAAGGATGAGTACATGCAGGCGCGGATCCAGGGTTTCTTAGGGGAGGGGGCCAATTTTTAAATTATACCTCTTTTTCTGCCCCCCCCCCCCCACCAAGTTTTTGCTCATTACGCCACGCCTCCATATAATTTAAACAACAGATCATCATCAGTAGAAAACAAAGCAAAGTAAATTTTATTAAGACACCAAAATTGATAAGATATAAGGATGAGTACATGCAGGCGCGGATCCAGGATTTCTTAGGGGAGGGGGCCCAATTTTTTTAATTATACCTCTTTTTCTGCCCCCCCCCCCCCACCAAGTTTTTGCTCATTACGCCACGCCTCCATATAATTTAAACAACAGATCATCATCAGTAGAAAACAAAGCAAAGTAAATTTTATTAAGACACCAAAATTGATAAGATATAAGGATGAGTACATCCAGGATTTCTTAGTGGGGGGGGGGGGGGGGGGGGGGGGGGGGGGGGGTAGTGAGTGAGCAATATTTTTTTATTTTTTGCTCCCAAAAATTTGAAAATTTGCACCCCCCCCCCCCCCTTGAGCGCCAGGGAGGGGGGGGGGGGGGGCCCATCGCCAAAAAAGGTTTAAAAAAAAAAAAAAAAAAAATCACATTTTTCCCCAGGGGGAGGGGGGGGGGGGGGGGCCTCCCCCCCCCCCCCCCTGGATCCGCCACTGAGTACATGAGTGGGAACTGTAAGTCTGACTACACGCAGCTCTGCTCAACAACATTCTTCCATCTTCCTATCAGACCAATTCTTCCAGATTGTCGGGTAAAATAAATTACGATTTATGACTATGAGAATCACTCCAGCAAAGCATAGAGAGTCAATACCAATTAAATAACCTCATAGAAGTTAGACAAATGTTAGTTATAAGAAAGATATCCCCATACTTACCAGATGACAATTTTCTGTGGTATCTAATCTTGGTAGCTACGGTAGGCCTATGGAAACCACTTGTTCGTCCGCAATCCGCATGCACATACATACTGTACATGTATGTACAGACTTGTAGGTAGCGTATGTAGAGTCTACAGCAGTAGTGCTAGTATAGGGTGGTACTTGTTGGGAAGAAGGACACTGTAAATGCGTGCGGATCGGATGGGAGCGAATAATGGTTGGGTTTCCTGTTTCACGAAAGTGTCATTTCTGTCTTCTGCTTGGGCAGCTTGGTTGATGAGAATGAAGATTGTACGTCAATAGCGAGAAATTAGCTGAAAATACGACGCAATGACTGCGAAATTCGGATTGACATCCCATAGGCATATACACTCCAGCAAAGCATAGAGAGTCAATGTTAACGCGTATTGACCTCTAGCACTGCACTACGTGTTAATAGGCAGCATTTGAATAGATGAATAGTCAATACACTCACAACACGCGAATGCACACAATTATGCCGATGCGGCTGTAAGCAAAGTTTGACAGTAGACTTACAATTTGAATTTTTAAATTATTCTTTTTAACATCAGTAAGTTGAAAAAATGTATTTTACTGCTATTTAGGTGTCATTAATTGTCACTAAAGTACCGATATTGAGTGAAATCAGTTGAGTTTTGTACAGTGGTATTTGAAATGTTGAGAATCAAAAGCACAGTTTTTACTACACAGCCAGGATAGTGATGCTCCTATGTGTGGGCATATAATGCCACACCCTATATCGCTCGTGCTGTCGGGCGCGCGCTTATGATGACCTCATGGGGAATCCCCCTAAAATGTTTTGACATGTTGCCGTTATGTGGTTGCAGCATAAAAATTAGTTGAACAGCTGAATGAGAACATTTGTTTTAATCCACTAACGGCGTGTTGTGGTCATTAATTAATCACAATCTTACTCATTTTTTGCCAGTTTTTATGTGATCTTTTTTTCCTAAGTATATAGTATATTCTTCATTATAGAATTAGGTGTGATAGAGGGCGGATCGAGCTGGGGCTTGTTCTCAGCACTCGCTCTCGCGGAGATTATTGGAAATGAGGGTTGATTAGATTTTCTCACTTTAATAACGTCGATAGTTGTCGGCTTATTATATCATTATTCTCATTAGTAACCCTTTTCACCTCTGATAAGTGCCCCTTTTCAGGCACGTAGCCACGGGGGGGGGGGGGGGGGGGGGGGGCGGGGGCGCGGGGGCACGTGCCCCCTATTTTTTTTCTCCAAGATCAGTTGAACTTTTTTAGACCCCTCCATAGGACGTCGATCGATTACATGTATGTGCCCCCCCCAAAAAAAAAAAAAAACCCATCAAACTCTGGCTACGGCCCTGCCCCTTTTACCACCTCTTAGAAGTGCCCTTTTCACCTCTGACAGTTACACGTTTTACTTTGAAAAGTGCCCCTTTTCCTGTGTAATAATTTTCCCCTTCCCCTTCTAATAAGTGCTCCTTTTCTTCTGTGATGAGTGCCCCCTAGCTGTTCACCCGTGATAAGTTCCCCTTATATTTTGATACGTGCCCTTTTACTTACTAAAAAGTGGCCCTTTTCCCTCTGATAAGTGCCTCATTTTCTTGTCATAAATGCCCCCTTTTCACCCCAAATAATTGCCACTATAAAATTCTGACAGGTGCCCTTTTCCTTTATAACAAGCGCCCCTTGCCCTTTTCATTTCTGGTGATCAGTGCCTGTTTTCAGCGAGAAACATTTCTTTTCACTTTTTATATTTTCCCCCTCTTTTACTTTGACTCGTGCCCCTTTATATGTTTTAAAAAGTGAACTTTTTTCCCTCTGATTAAGTGTCCCTTTTATTTTGACACATGCCACTTTTCTGTTCTAACAAGTACCATATTTCCTCCGGATAAGTGCCCCTTTTTACATGTATTATTACATTTTTATTATTATCGTTTTTATTATTATGATGATTTTTATTATGTACATGTAGCTGATCTCATAATAGCAGTTCAGTGTCTCCTTTTAAAGAATCATTCGAGGTATGAACTTCAGACTTGATAGAATGAATCACCATATGAAGACGATCTGATTAGATTTTGGGTAAACAGGTCAAAGGTCACAGAGGTCAATTTCTGAAATTACGTTTTAGCCTTGCTATTGCGATATCTCATGAACCACTAGATGGATACAGACTATGTGATAGTATGTATCATCATTGAACTATTTGGCGAGAAGGTCAATGGTCAAAGATCCATTTTTTCTGGGGTATCCACAAACTACAAGCACTGTTTTTAGTGGATTCCCCCCCATTTCCTCAGAAATTAAGAATTTCTTGTAATAATTTTATTATGTGCAAAGTGTATTTGTATAGTTACCAGAAAAAAAAGAATCATGTATGAAAAAAATGTAATTACCTTTGTTTTATCTTTCTGTTGGAAATGAAATAAATTTGAATTGAATTAATTAATTGAATCATAGAGGCCCATTTCTGAAATTACAGGTTTTATCCTTGTTATAGCAATATTTTAAGAACCATTAGAGTTATTAGCCTCACACTTGGTGAATATCACCATAGAAAGACAGTCTAAGTAGGTCGAAGGTCACAGAGGTGAATTTCTGAAATTGCAGGTTTTTATCCTTGTTATCGCAATATTTTAAGAACCATTAGAGTTATAAGCCTCACACTTTGTGATAGTATGTAGCACCACAGGAAGACAGTCTAAGTAGGTTGAAGGTCACAGGGGTCAATTTCTGAAATTACAGGTTTTATCCTTGTTATCGCAATATTTTAAGAACCATTAGAGTTATTAGCCTCACACTTTGTGATAGTATGTATCACCACAGGAAGACAGTCTAAGTAGGTTGAAGGTCACAGGGGTCAATTTCTGAAATTACAGGTTTTATCCTTGTTATCGCAATATTTTAAGAACCATTAGAGTTATTAGCCTCACACTTTGTGATAGTATGTATCACCATAGAAAGACAGTCTAAGTAGGTCGAAGGTCACAGAGGTCAATTTCTGAAATTACAGGTTTTATCCTTGTTATCGCAATATTTTAAGAACCATTAGAGTTATTAGCCTCACACTTTGTGATAGTGTGTCACCACAGGAAGACAGTCTAAGTAGGTTGAAGGTCACAGGGGTCAATTTCTGAAATTAAAGGTTTTATCCTTGTTATCACAATATTTTAAGAACCATTAGAGTTATTAGCCTCACACTTGGTGATAGTATGTATCACCATAGAAAGACAGTCTAAGTAGGTTGAAGGTCACATAGGTCAATTTCTGAAATGAAAGGTTTTTAGCCTCGCTATCGCAATATCTTAACTTGGAAACAGTACTATTACTATTCAAAAAAATATGTTGGTGCTAGAAGATCAAGATCATTTATAGTTGACATTTGATTATAGGCTTTTTGTTTTCATTGTATATCACAAATAATTCCATCCATTTCCTATACTGAATTTAGGGTGGAGGCATATAGAAGATGCAGTCGCATTGTATTTTTTGATTATCCTTTGATTCAAAATGTTAGGAAGTGGAATATGTACAGAAAGAGCTAAAAATTGAAGACCATTTTAGAGTCGATTTTTAACGTAGTACATTCATTTATTCATTCAAAATGGTTTATTCAAATACGGTCCTTGTGGCCACAAGGCCGAATTGTGACAGTTTACAATTACAGTACAATGTTATTTCAAAAAGTACATTAAAAACATTGAAAATAAAAAGGCTTATTAGAGTATCATGAATATAATCAAAGCAACTGCATAGAATGATCAAGAAATGGGCATTAAAATCAATTAGACATGTTGAATTAAATTAAAGGTAAAATATGACGATAGAGGGAAAAGGAAACATAGAACAATGATGAAGAAGAGAGGGAGAGCAAGGAGAAACAAAAGGGGAAGAAAAGAGATTTAAAAAAAGGAGACATTAAGAGAGAAGAAAAGATGTGTGTGTGAGGAGGGAGATGGAGATAGATAAGAGAGAGAGAAAGAGAAAGAGAAAAAAGGGGAAGAGTTAAAGGAGTGACATGAATATACAACTGATGGTAACTTTAAAAAGATGCAAGAAATAACAATCCTCAATATCAAGATAAACGTGTCATCTTGAAACGCAAAAGGCACATAAGTTTCTGATTAAACATTCTATTTAATTATATTTGTTGTAATATTGTAATATAATAGTACTATAGCTGAACAATATCAGGCAGCCATTGCATATATAATGGTAAAAAGAAGGTTAATATCTTCTTCTTTCTTTTCATGGATTTTCATGTAGTACTGTGATGAAATATGGAATTGCACTATCCCTTTAATAGCCTGTTTGTACATGCAGCATCAATATACAAATATCAAAAATAGAAGAACCATATTATTACAGCATTAACATAATTTTGTCCTTACCTTCTGATAATTGATCAGCTGGAATGATCTTTCATATACACACTGTATTTATATCGTAAGTATATACATATATACACTATATTTTGTACAAATAGATATGGCATGGGAAAGAGCCACAAAAATATTGTCGTAAGTATATACCCGGTACATATATACACTATATTATGTACAAGTAGATATGGTGTGGTAAAAAGCCACAAAATTATTATAAGATGGAGAAATGTGAGGCGTATTACACTTTACGTCATAAAAAACTGCTGTGACTTAGTCTCGTGATGCATGAGTGAGCCTCAAGATGGTAGTTCCAATATGAATACGGCAAAACATATTTATAAATTTGATAAAATTGTGCTTGAAGGTTAACATGTTGATCAATAGTATATTTCAGAAAGTAATCAGTCAGCAGCATTTATTACTTGATATGTAATGTTTTCTCAAACCTGGTTTATTTTCTTGTGGCAATGGCTTACATTGTTATGAATTCTTGTGCAATCAATATTTGTATGGTAGATAATGTTTACATATTATTTACAGTTATATTTAAACAGGGCTGCCTCTTCAGTTAACAAACTGCTATTCCTGAGGGCCCTGCACAATATATTTCAATTGAAGACATAAAAACATAAGAAACAACGGTTATGAAAACAAAGATAAATAACAGAAGAAACATGCATACAATATGGTAAAGTGTAACTATTTATAAACATATGGTATGATCAAAACATCCAACTGTTAAATTATTAAATTGTCCAAGTACTGATTACTGACGTTGGAAGGAAAATGAGGTAATAAATAGGAGAATGTTGAGTGGGGATAGATTGAGGGAGAATACATGTATATTGATGAAGTGACTTGGTAAAGTACTCACATTCTCAGCAAAGATTACGTTATGAAACTCTAAAAAATTACATGTATATTGATGAAGGGACTTGGTAAAGTACTCACATTCTCAGCAAAGATTACGATATGAAACTCTAAAAAATTACATGTATATTGATGAAGACACTTGGTAAAGTACTCACCTTCTCAACAGTGATTATGTCAAGTTCCTCCAAATCTCTTTGACTAGCAATTGTATAAACATCTTGAGAAAGCATTTAGTGGCTGGTAAAGGGGTGTTATCATGCGTGAATAACAAAGCAAATTTCTTTAATTGCTCTATATGTAAGTTATACCTTATATTCAAACAATATCGATCAGGCTTGCCTACACACAATGTATCAACATTCTCCACTCCTTAGGGAGCATTTCAACCAGGCCTCATCTCACAGTTCCTTTGTTAAACCTGCGATTTATAACAAAAGCCTAGAGTCACATTTAAGATCGACTAGAATACGGGCTCATATTGCACCTGTTGGAAGCTTCACATGATTAATTTACATACTTCACTAAATCTCCAACCTCTGCATCCACAAGGATGGTCTTAAGCTGGGCCATATTACCACCTGTCTTTGTCTTCCACTGTGCCAAGCAATCCCTCGTGGCCATCTGGTAGTTATTGTTAAATCCCAGTAGGATGCCTTTGGCTTCGTAGTATTCAATGTTAAGTTCGGTGCATAGCGTTGTGTAAGTCCCAGGAGGCATGTGTCTCGATAGTTTGTCAAGTATTTTATCTGATACCAGATCAGTCCTGAGGAATGAAATAATGATCAATACAATCTTTGCAACCCGATGGTGTCACTTTATATTTATGGGTGTAAGACCCTGTTCTTACTCACTTCCTAGACTGATCCAGGCTAGATTGGTCTGACTGTGAGTGTGGTACGCGATCTTCTGGACCGATCCAGAAGATCACTTCGCGATGTGGTCTTCTGGACCGGTTCGCTTCGCTAGATCGCCTCAGACCGATCTACCATGCAGTGTAAACATAAACCGTGCCAGGAAGCGATCTTCAACCGGAAGTGAGTGTAATTTGGCGGGAAAGTAATGAAAGAGAGAAATAGATTACAGTACAAGAATAAACACAGAGAATAATATAAGAAAAGATATAATAAAAGATAGAGAGAAGATGATAGAATGATAAAAACAAAGAATGGCATAAGAGAAGATGATAGAAGGAACAATAAAGAGTAACAGAAGGAATGGTAAGAAGAAAAATGATAGAATTATAAAACAAGGGAAACGCTCTCGGCGGTCTCGCCTGCATTACGCAATTCGATACGATGACAAATTGAGGTTGGAACATTATTTTTAGGCAGGGTGGCCCATTAGCAGGCCCCAAAAAATGAAATCTTCTGAATATAATCAGCGTTTTGAAGTGAATATGGACTAAGAATCATCAGAAGAATTATTTACTATTATTTGTACCAAGATCGATAACTTGAATGAAATATGAACAAATAACAAAAATTGATTTATTAATTCTCATATTAAGTTGTGAAATCATAATCTAAGTCTACTGACCTAAAATGACCTTTGACCTTGTGACCTGGAATTTGTGTCATATGATTTGTGATACTTGATAACCCTTGGGTACAAGTTTCATGGAATTTGAACAAACACTTTTGAAAATATGCTAACAATTCAAAATCTTGATGTTGATGTTACAACAAAGTCTAAGTTTGATGACCTAAAATGACCTTTGACCTTAACTTAGTGACCTGAAATTCTACTCACATGATTGAGGATACTTGATTACCCTTTAGTTCAAGTTTCATTGACTAAGGACTTATACTTTCAAAATTATATCAAAAATTCAAAATCTTAACCTTAGGTTGAGTTTTTGATGTTGACGCCGCCGTCGCCGCCGTCGCCGTCACCGGAAAAGCGGCGCCTATGTCTCGCTTTTTGCTACGCAGGCGAGACATAAACAACAAATAACATAAGAAAAGGGGAAAGAAGGAAGAAAAGGGGAAAGAAGGAAGAAACAAAGGATAGCGTAAGGAAAGATAGGAAGGGAAAATAATAGAATAAAAACAAAGAATAATATACAAGAAGGTGATAGAAAGAAACCCAAAGACCAACATAAGGAGTGGTTGGGAGAAAATGATAGAATGATAAAAACAAAGAACACATGAAAAACAGAAAAAGAATAAAATGGAGATAGAAAAATAATGATAGAATAATAAAAGAAAGAATTACATAAGAAGTTAAAGAAGGAAAAACAAAGACTAACAAAAGGAAAGACAGAAACTGAAAATTCAAAGATAGAAGAGGAGATGAAAGACAGAAAAACAAAGAACTACTTAAGAAAAAGAGAAAATGATAGAAGGAAAAAATAAAATAACATGAGAAAAACAAAGAAAAAATGATAGAATGATAACTAATAGAGAATATCATAAGAGATTAAAGAAGGAAAAACAAAGAATAACATATAGAAAGAGAAGGTGATAGAATAGATGAGGCACTCTATTTTGGTTTAAATTCTGCGCGAAACATTTGACCGCTGACCTTTGCTATCCCAGCAACAGGAGCAGTCTAGCTTGTTCGCGCTATACCATAACAACAAGAACGGTCTAATTTGTAAGTGTGAACACAAATGTTTTCTAACTTCATGGGGAACATTTTTCTGAACTTTCTCGCTCTTTCACGAAAAACCATACCCTTAATTACCCCTTTTTCTAACTCTCATTAGAAATTTGTGGATCACTTTTGGAAATGTTGACAACTTAAATAACTCTGTAATAACAAGAGAAATCCCTCCTTTTAAATAACATACTGAAAAAACTTTTGAAAAGAGAGAAGAAAAAATCCCCTTGTTCATAACAAATTGTGTGTATCAAAATAGACTTATAGTTTAGCACGGATCTTGAGATTACATTGTGAAAAAACTCGAGAATAATACATACAAATCAATGTACATTGTGAGGTTTTGGAATGATCAAAGTCAAACTAATTCTTGCTGAATAACACATGCACTACACACAAATATTTGGTTAAAACTTTCTGTTATTGTAATACTTCAAAGAAGACGGAATTTGAAGAGCAATCCTATTCAACATTGATTTCTGCTAGGATTTTCTTCCTGAGAAAGCTCACAAGGTTTGTTTTTGTCCCTATTTTTTTAATCAGAGCACAGCCTTCTCTTTAAAATATATTATAGATTGGTTACATACTGTAATAGCGTTGACACCCCTGCTGCTGCCATTGTTGTTGTTGCCATATCTTTATTTAAAAGAAAGAGAAAAGATGAAAAGATAGAAGATTGTAAATTCGTAACTTCATAAAAAGCCAGGTCCATTATGCACTATGTCAGGAAAGCACAATATATGATAAGATTTAGGCTGGTCTTAAAGTCCAGATTCGATAACGTGGGTAATAATATTTCTGTAATGCACTTCAAGACATTGTAGATGTATTACCGGTAAGCAGTTTACATTATGTATACCCAGAATATTCTTCTTACTAGTATTAATTGTTGTACAAAATATAGAAAAAGAAATATCGGTTGATATTTATTGCTCATTGTTTTTAAGATACTATGTGGGTTCCATATTATATTTCTCTGTATTAAATAGGGTAGCGGAATCCCAGATACGAGTTGACACCTGCGCATCCCTATCAGTTATACAGGGAATCGAGATTCCAGGCATGAGTAATAATAATATTAATAATGGTGATAATGATAACAACAACGATAATGATAGCAAGAACAGTAATGATGACGTTAATGATGATAATAATGAAAATAATTACGATACACAAAGAATTACACAGAGCGTATACGTACCATCATATGGCACGGGAAATTTCATCGAAGTAGGGTCAGAGTGAGACTCTTTTTGATTCAAGGTGAATTTGAGAAGCTTTTGGATTGCCCCTGACTCAAGTGGCTTCACTTCAAAGGAGAATCGTTTCCTATCAAGGAGCTTGATATCCCTTTTACCTAGTCTCTATTTTAAAAGAAGAAGGAATTCAAAGAATTTGTTATTTTCAAATTAATTTCCATTAAAAAAAAAACTTATAATGTATAGCATGAAGTTAAAACTCTATCACACCCTTAAATAAAACGACCATTTTCAAATTGTAAATAAATTGCATAATCATGCATGAACAAACGGGGAATTAAAAATAAGGTGGCGAGAGAAAGAGAAAAAGATAGAGAGGGACAATATGGCGAAAGGCTTTAAAATGCTCTGTCTGCTGGTCCCTCTTGAATCAACTTTTCTTAGTTCTGTGATTTAAAGTAGGCACAGTTTATGTGGATTACACACTTTCATGAAAATATAATTGAAATCACGGATAAGAATTCACTAAATAATTTGTTTTATCAAAAGAATGAAATTGAGCAGAAATGTAATGAGTAGATATTTGAAATACACTGCACATAACAAAAGTTATGAGGGGTTGAGTTTTGACCCAGTGCAACTGTGCACAGATTGTATTCTACTACTTAATTATGTTCTCCAAAGATCCCTTTTTTAACCATTTATAATCATGAAAAAGGGAGACCCTTCTTTTTTAAATAAAAAAACAAAACAGACTTAACAGAAAGGGTGTGTGCGTAGGTGTGAGGTGTGTGTGCATGTAATATTGAATGAAATGAAAATAAAAATAATGAAAATATGTGTGTAGGAGCACATTTGTGCTTGTGTGTGTGTGCATGTCTGTAAGTGTCTATGTCCAGGGGGGGGGGGGGGGGGGTAGAAATGGCAATACATGAAGTGAGATCCTCTTGCAATTTATTTATTTATCCACACATATAGCTTTCAAATACAGATCATACCTTCTCGTCAATTTCCATTTCATTTTCCTTTGGGCCATCGAACAACTTGATATTGATATCTCCACACTTCCATTCTACGAACATTTGCTGGGGCGGATGGGGCTTATTGTACTCTGTCATTTCTTCATTTATTTTCTGTTGGAGGGAAAAACAAATTATAAGGTCAAGAAGACCTCTCTCTCTCTCTCTCTCTATGTATATAAATATAGGTATATATATATGCAGTTAACAACTAAATTATTCATACCCTTACCAATCTTTGTAATTGATTTGTTGTATCTATACATGTGTTTATATATGTAGATATATATACAAATATATATCCTTTTTAAAATTTCAGTGGCAAATCCGGGGGGAAAATTGAGAATATAAAAAAAATTGTCCTTATTTGTGCCCCCAGACACTAATTCAGACTGCAAAAAGCAGCTCAAAATGTGCTGACTTTGGTTTCTTTCTTTTCAGAGAAAAAATGATAACCTCATTTTTAATTCTCTTGTTTACTTGCCTGTTCCAAAATTCTTGTAAAATATTTGCTAACAAATGTAACAATTTGTCTTTGGCTTCTTGGTAAATATCCAATTCCAAAACCTACCCCCATCCACAAATTATCCACTGACACCCCAACGCCCTAATCATTGTCTCACCTTAATAACATCCAAGAGATCGTCATAGATGCAGAGAAGCACAAAGTGGGTGAACTCTTTCCTGACAGGTAGTCGTACATATGGCGTGCAGTTGACCCTCTTTCCAACAAAGTTCAGAGTGATTTTAGCCCCAATCCACCAATCGGAGAAATGATCCACGTAGAGATCCAAGTCCTTCGCTCTCACGTCACAACGTGGGTAACCGCTGGTGGATGCAGGAATTCTTACAAAAGATTTAGAGTCTATAAAATCAAGATTTATAACACAAATATTTGTTTAACTTGCACATTATTTAATTTTTTTTAAATTTGACAATTACAAAAATATTATTGAATTTATATAGTGTAAACATAAATCATCTAACAATTATTATGAGTCAGCATATAGATATCTCTGCATCAATTTTTACAATGAAAACGAACTAAGGTCATCAGCCAATTACTCTTTCCTTTCTTGCTCCTATTCCCAGTTTGCCGGGATGTGCCCCCCCCCCCCACCCCCCCTCCCCAGATTATCCACTGGTCCATAAATAAGTTATCACTAAGCCTACTCTTTAGTGAATTAAGTCAAATCAAAGGAAGCTGAAAGTGACGTGTATTTACCTATTGTTTCCTGATACTTTTACTTATATTCATTGTTATATGTCTATGTAAAATAAGGTGTTTGTTAGAGGAAAAAGAAAGTTTAGCTGCAGTAAAGGATACAACATACTTGCTCAAGCGACAATCACTCTGCATCAATTTCCTATACTAACCGAATCCTTAACTTCAACCCTGGACCCGACAATATACCTACCCCTAACCTTAACTCTAGACCTAAACCGACACCCATTTGCAACCCAAACCCTATACGTTTGAAGAAATAAAGCCCAGAGCAATTGTCACAGAGAACATGTCAGGTCACTGCTAAAGGTGTTTATAGTCTAGTAAATATTTCATCTGACGGTGAATGGATCATATGTTTTGTGGTTCGGGTCCTGCCATGGCACTGATGTGGCAAGATATAAATCTACATATACATGTACCACTCTACCCAGCTGATGTAAATGGATACCCGAAAGGATGAAATTCTCAAATGCCAGAGCGCCTTATCAGTGCAATCTTTTAATGCCAGGAAAATATTGTACTGCACTTAGAATATGAACATTTATTTTATTATGTTCAAATCCTCCTGACCTTTGTTACGTGTGTAGAAGACAATTTCTGCATGTCTTGGATTGGAGAAATGTGCATCATGGTCCAATGTGACCTTGATAGGTTTGCTGAGCTTGGCGCCAGAAGGCCAGAATCTGATGCCGCATGATATTACTGCTTCATTATCTTGGAGGTTAAGTTCTTCAGGACTGTCTGTCAGAAAATCCCAGTGGACTTGGTGGCCATCTAAAATAAAGAGGTTGATAGGATGTACAATTTTTTCCTTTTCTCAAATGTAAAAGGTTGCATAATCTACATGACTATAGCATGTTTTCAGAATTTGTACGATGATCGCCACCTCCATCACCACCATGTTGCCACTAGTATCGCCATCATCATCACCATGACCACCATCATCACCACCATCATCTTCATCATCTTCATCCCCAGATCATACACAACCACGGACACATGCAGACAAAAATTAGGGTGCAGGCGAGTGTGCGACTGTGTGTGGGCTTTTATTCCTGCTATTTACCGGGGGTACACATATTAAAGCTTGAAGGCACAGTACATGTATTTACTTTTATAGTACAATTATTGTGGAAGATTCGCAATGATAATAGGCCTAATAATATAATAGTAAGAATAATAATATCAACAATAATAACATATGAATAATAATAACATCGGTGGTTATCACATATTCACGTCAGTGTACATCTGTATAACGGAAGAATTGGTTCTGCCGGGGAATGAGGCTGGGGGGGGGGGGGGGGCACGACTGGTAAAACAAACAAATCAACCAATACGATGTACAAAGAAATCCTTCCTACCTGTTCCGGGTCCGTCTTCAGCTAGAAACTCGTACTGAGCATGTATCTCTTCTGTCGTTTGTTGTAAGTCTCTGGTTTCAGTTCTGCTTGGTGTTGCTTCACATCCTGAAGGTTCATTCACAGACATGCTTGATGTATCCTTAGGAAGCAACCACATCGTTTTGGTGTTAATTTGGGTCAACTGCAAAATTATAGTGGAATCAGTTCACTAAAAATTATAGTTCTCCCTTTTCTTTGGTGTAGTCTGGTTTCTTTAATTTTTGCAAAACTTTGAGATAGTGTGTGCCGTAATGGTAGGGCGCATATGTGCCAATAATTTACAAGGTGCAATTAAAAATAGCCTTGGATCTAGCTGCTGCAGCCTCTCATCACTTGGAGACGAAAGGCCTCCACAGATGGGGCTGTCACAACATTGACTGAGAGGGTGTTCCATGTCTTCAGTCTTCACAGTTCATAGTTAAGTCTAGTAGTTCTATAGTTAAGTCCATTCAAAAGTAGTGGTTCAAACAATGCTTCTGAAAATGGATTCCATTATGTTTTTTAAATTGGATTTCTACTCCAAAACAAAGTGATTCGATTCAATAAGACTAAAAAAATAGTGGATCCCCATTCCTCTCTGTTTGGATCAAGTATAGGACCCTGATAAACAGTCACTTGGAAAAGATCCAAATAGGCCCTTTGTATAAATTCATAGAATAACTTCAAAACATATAATTAGAAATGAAATAAAAAAAAAGAAGTTAAAGTAAATTCAAACCGAACAAGAGATGGAAGATTCAAAGACCAACTCAAGCCATCTCGTGAATAATGAAAATGCAATAGGAACTAGAAACAAAATTTGCACATTGCATTCCAAAATGTAATGGAAGGTGAACATGTGTATAATCAAGTAAGTTCTTTTATTTTCATGCAAATGCGCATAACTTGTAAATACATGAAACATATATTGAAGGTCACGAACGCAAAATTTGCATTTTTCAAATTTCAGTAAAAAATGATAGTGATTTAAAAGGCCTTTCAAATGTAGTGCTTCTTGACTCATGCAATTAAGTAATTGTTACGTAATACAAGAAAAACAATGGCGCGGGCAGCTAAATATAAAAATTCTTCACAGCAGAAGGTCGCGAATGTGCGTGCGACCTAATTCAGGGGCTGTAGCTCTCTCCATGACATTTACATAAGAACACATATACCTTCATGGAAGATGCCTTTGCTTTCAATGTAGAGTAGAACTCCTCATTGAGATCCCTTCCAAACAGCATCAGGTCAGTCAGGTTTGGCATAGAACACAGTGCTTCTGCTAGGTGATGTGATGAGGCTGGTGTAGGACACAGGACAACATGAAGCTGGAGAGTATGGACCTGCATTGTTTGTGAATATAGTTACAAAGCTATCTATACATGCATTTGTTTTATTTACTAGTACCACATAACACAGCTGTGTTCATATTCACATTCTTAACAAAATCAATTCAATAGACTTTTTTCTTCTTCTTGTCTAACACTAAAGTTTCCATCAAGAGGGTGATAAAGTTATTTTCTCAAATATCCTATATGTATTCTTCAATAGACTTCAAACCAGTTTACATTATTAAGTCCTACTCCTAACACCACAATAATACACAGAAATCTGCATCTGCTATCAATGTATTGAAGGTAATCATAACTCTGATTTCATGTGCACAAGAACCCTAAGTCAGGAGGTTTGTGGCTTTATTCTAGGCTAGGCCCCATAGGACAAGGCCCGAACCTTGTTTTTTAATTTTTATATATACATTGTTTTTTTTATGGATTCTTGTCTATTCGAGGGTGCTGATTCCAAATCCGATGAGTGCGAAATGCGAAACCTCAAGCATTTTTTGTAAAATGCGAAAATTCAAAATGGACACCAAGATGACCGCCAATTTATGAAAACATTTATTCTATGGCCATTAGATAGCTTATGTAATGGTTTCTTGTCAATTCGATGGTGCTGATTCCAAAAACGATCAGTGACAGAGGTAACACCTTAAGGATTTTCCAGAAAATAAGAAAATCCAATATGGCCGCCAAAAATAATTACACCTTTAAACCATTAATGAGCACCATTTAAGACATAAGAGAGGTTTTTTAAAATCTGAAATTACCAACAAACAAATATACAAACACCCCACACACGCTCACCCACATACTTTTTTTTTTTTTTTTTTTTAGATCTTCAAATATTCAAAGACCACGTCAAAATTTCTTTTTATTTGAAAATAAAAACATTGACTAAACAATAACACACCCATCCCACCCTGACACACACCCACACACAAACATTTACCACAATTATTACATAAAGTACACTGCCAAATTTTTAAAATGCATGACACAAACACAAAATTAAGACTTCTCCTAGTTAGAGCCAACCGACTTGTCACAAAGACTCTCTCTATTTTTCTCCCTCCCTCTTTCTCTCTCTCTCCCTTTCTTTCTTTCCTCCATCTCTTTTTCTATTCATTTCATATGTTTATCAACACAAATTTACGTAAATAATTAACCTTTATTTGTACTTTCGCTTGCCTTTCTTCTACTTTGAATTCGGGACCTAAGATGGTTAAACCAAAACTGAAATCGCCTCCTATTTTCAGGATGCACAATGTAGTCCACAAATGGACGATAAATGTAGTAAATTTTTCTGTTTGTTTTTGTCTTCCCTCCCATGTCTGTCATTTGTAGTTATTCTGTGTTCTGCAGCTAGCCAACCATGTTTAATTACTACCACTTTTTGCGGTGTATTGATGTTCCTGCATTCTTGTGAACGTTATGATCACTGACTTACCTTTTGCTGAAACAAGTGAAATTGATTTAGACATATTATTTCACTGCTTGCATAATGTTGATTCTACTTCCTCATCTAAATGACCGATATGAGAAACTCTACTTCCTCATCTAAATGACCGATATGAGAAACTCATTTCAGATATCCTCAATAGTAAATTCGATGAAATGTTACTTCAGTTTGATCCTAATGATATTCAAAATGTAAGATAATCTCAATACCATACTCAAAACCAGTTTATTCAAATTTTCAAAGCACATCAAAATGTGATTTAAATTTCTTGAACCTGAATATTCGTAGCCTGAACAAAAATTTTGAGCAGTTGACTTTATTGCTGGACAATATCGATGTTTGTAACTTTATCATCCGTCTTACAGAAACATGGTTGCAAGACCAGCCTCACTCCCTTTTTTTTCTTTCTCAACATAACCTCATATTTCTCAACATAACCTCATATTAAATAACTGTACAAAGAAAAGAGGTGGAGGCGTTGTAATGAATGTTCCAGACCATCTGAATTTTAAAGTACTTTCTGATATAAACACAATGAATCTGGCAATGGAAGTGGTCTTTATCAAATTAGTCTTACAAAACAAGAAATATATCATAGTTGGTACTATTTATCGCCCCCCTTCTTCCAATCACAACAAATTCTTAGTTGAAATGCAGAATTTAATTGTTCACCCCCTTCTTCAAAATAAACATTGCATTATTATGGGAGATTTCAACGTTGATTTGTTAAAATGTAATGAAAATCAGTTCTCTCATGATTTTCTGGATACCTTGCTTTCCTATTCTTTTGTTCCAGTAATATCAAAACCCACACGTTTATCCACTCAGTCGTGTACTCTCATCAATAATATATTTGTAAATGTTGATCATTTACAAATGGAATCTGGCATTATACTGTCTGACATTTCAGATCACTGTCCAGTTTATTGCAAAATTAAAAGTTTGTTTAATCTTGCTAAATCACGTCGTCTCCCTCAAAAATGGTAAGGAAATTTACAGCCTCCAAAATTGATAAATTAAAGGAAAAGCTGGGATCGATTGATTGGCCAGAAGTTTTGGCTCATACTGATGTAAATGTGTCTTACAACAATTTTATCCACATTCTAAAAAAAGCTCTTGACGAATGTATTCCACTAGAGAGATGCATGACAATCAGAATGGGAAACGCTTGGATATTGATTATTGATCAAAATAGTGTAAATCCTATACACACTGAAATTTCAACAAAATCAGAACATGCACAGTTTGCTTTCATTCCATGTTTTATGACTAATCTGATGTATGAAGAATTTGCATATAACATATACCGGTTTACATGAGCACCATATAATGGTTATTGCTCTTTCTTTCTTTCAATGACCTTCTCCATGGCAATTACATAAATACACTAGTACCTGTATGGATGATGCCTTTGCTTTCAGAGTAGAGTAGAACTCCTCATTGAGATCCATTCCAAGTGTCAGGTCAGTCAGGTTTGGCATAGAACACAGTGCTTCTGCTAGGTCATGTGATGAAGCTGGTGCAGGACACTGGACAATATGAAGCTTGAGAGTCTGGACCTGCATTGTTTGTGAATTAGTCAAGCAGTTCATCTATACATGCATGTTTTATTTACTAGTACTAATATCTCATTTCCTTCTTATATTTATCACCAAGCATGTGCATAACAGAGCTGTATTCATAATCATTCTTAACAAAATGATCAAAGAGGATTTTTCAAAAATTAAAGTTTTTGTCAGTTGAAAAAAATACTTTCCGTCAAAAGGATAATTTTAGTGGTTTTCTTCTTCTTCTCTAGTCACTACACCACAATGTTCACTCTTATTTAGATTGTCTCAAGCGAATGTTGGATGCATTGCATCGCGCATGGGCTGAGTGCTTCCAGATCTTCTTTGGTGTTTAATAAGGGTCTTACCTTTCTGTAACTTAATATTTATTCAAATTCAATTCTTGTCTTTGAAAACTAGATGGATGTTCGACTGCACGCAGTCGAAAATGATGCCTCCGCCATAGAACGATTTTACAAACCAAAACAGAAGCAATTAAACAAAAAATCAAGTTTGATTGTAATCCATCAACAGGTTTTCAGAATATTGTGATTACAAGCTGTTTTTCATATACATGTAAGACACTTTTAACTTTGACCTCATAACCCTACAATCTTATCAGTTCATTGGCTCTGCAAGAAACATATATGACCCAAGTTTGTCGGTAATCCATGAATCGGTTCTTGAGATAATGCGATCACGAGGTATTTTTGCATACATAATGAGCCCTGTGACCTTTGACCACATGACCCAAAATCTAATCAGTTCATTGGCTCTGCAAGATACATACATGTCCCGAGTTTGATAGTAATCCATCCATCAGTATTGACAATGCATTCACAAGCTATTTTAGCATACATAATGAGCCCCATGACCTTTGACCCCAAAATTTATCAGTTCATTGGCTCTGCAAGATACATATATGACCCAAGTTTGACGGTAATCCATCAGTCTTTCACGAGATAATGCGATCACGAGGTATTTTTGCATACATAATGAGCCCTGTGACCTTTGACCTCATGACCCAAAATCTAATCTGCATTTGCTATTAATGTATTGAAGGTAATACCTCTTCATTCTATGTGCACGACTTGAACCCTCCTATTAAGTCAGGAGGTTTGTGGCTACGGTACAGTTTGGTAAATTCTGGCCATTTTTTTAATTGGCTTTAAAAAAACTGTATGACATATTTTTCCTATCACTCAAACTTTGCAATGGTTGGATATTGGTTATTGATTAAAACAATGTAAATCT
This sequence comes from Strongylocentrotus droebachiensis, assembly GCA_035222895.1. Taxonomy (NCBI): domain Eukaryota; kingdom Metazoa; phylum Echinodermata; class Echinoidea; order Camarodonta; family Strongylocentrotidae; genus Strongylocentrotus; species Strongylocentrotus droebachiensis. The sequence continues at coordinate 21,037 of JAVYIG010010823.1, forward strand.
TATACACACTGAAATTTCCACCGAATCAGAACATGCGCAGTGTGCTTTCATTACATGTTTCATGACTATTCTGACATATCAAGTCACTTGCATTTAAATCAACAACAAAAAAAAAAAAAAAAAAAAAAGTATATATGCACCATATAATTATTACTGCTCTTTCTTTCTTTCAATGACCCTCTCCATGATATTTACATTAATACACAAGTACCTGCACTGATGATGCTTTTGCTTTCAGAGTAGAGTAGAACGTTTCATTGTAATCCCTTCCATGCAGTGTCAGGTCAGTCAGGTATGGCATAGAACACAGTGCTTCTGCTAGGTGATATGATGAGGCTGGTGTGGGACACCGGACATAATCAAGCTTGAGAGTCTGGACCTGCATTGTTTGTGAATATATTAACACAGCTATCTATACATGCATATGTTTTATTTACTAGTACTAATTTTTCATTGCATTCTCATATTTATCACAAACTACATTCTTAACACAGCTGTGTTCATATTCCCCTCTGAAATTTTGGGAGCCCAAAATTTACTTAAATTGTACAATGATGTGAAAGGGGATGTCATTTAACACACACTTCTGCAAGGATTTTCAAAACAAATGTGTTTGAAGACGAATATTGATGACAGAATGTCATATTTGGGTTCACTGTTGTACGCAGAAAACCTCAATTTTGTATTCTTTCATCAATATTCGTCTAAAAACACATATGTTTTGAAAATCCTTGCAGAAGTATGTGCTAAATTACATCCTCTTTAACATCATTATACAAATTAGGTGAAATTTTACCATCAAACTTTTTGAGCTACCTACACTTTAGAGAGGCTTAAACAAAAACAATTCAATAATTGTTTTTTCTTTTTGTCTACCTCTAAAGTTTCCATCAGAAGGGTGATAAAGTTATTTTTCTCAAATATCCTATATGTATTCTTCAATAGACTTCAAACCAGTTTAGGGGAGCCTTCTAAAGTTGCGACCGTGCCCGGATGCGTCAGGGCGCGATGGATAGAACGGTCGCGTCTCAAGAGACGCATTCAGGCGCAAAGGGGCGCGATAGTCACCCTCACCTGACTCTTGCATATGAAAAGAAATTGTCTATTGTTGGTATAAACCCGCTCTATTCTTCTTGCGCCCTATCGCGTCCTACCAGGCGATGGAAGATTATCTCTCCCGTCATTGTTCTCGCTCGTGATGCACGATGCACAACGCCGCGGTACAGCTTGAACTTGCTATACAGAAAGTATTTGTCAGCCAAAGCCTGTCTTTTTGTTTTGGGGGGCAATCAACACACTCGTTCATCTTGATCAGAATATATATATATTTTTTTCGTTGGTTTAATACGCCTCCTTTTAATATTTGTGACAACTGTATGAAATGTGAAATAAAGATGACTATGTACGATGAATGGTTGTTTAATTGCGAGCTTAATTGTCCCCAACAACAAAAAATAAAAGACGAATGATGTGAATGAATACATGTACCGGTATGCGGTTATAGTCGGCAAATTGATTACTGTTTGGGACGCTTGTGTATGTTTGTAATTTGAATGGTTATCAACATATTTATATAATTCCCACGTCGCGATATTATTCTAGCGACGTAATGGACAAAGGAATTATCATTCTCTCCCGTCATTATTCACACTATGCGTTGCACATCGCCACAGCCTGAGCTTGGAAGAATTATATTTTGTCAGTCAAATCCTTTTTTTTTTTCCTCCTCCCTTGACTTGGTTCTAATAAACAACCCATATTGTATTAAAATAAAACTCAATGTATTCTTTTTGCGTCGTGTCGTTTCTTCTCATGCCGTTCGTTGCAATAGTCAGACGGGAGAGTTTGACCTTTTTTTGGTAATCAATGAACTCACGGTGCGTCATGATTTGTAAAGGCAAATCTTTATAAAATGCATAATAAAAATATTAATGGTAATAATAACCATATTTCTAAAGTGACTTTTTTAACACTCTTCCATACCCTCCCCCAAGTTAGTATATAGATATGAATCGACGAAAATCTGAACGGATGTATTTTTTGATATTTCAGCTGTTTCTGAACTGATTTTGATCAAGTTACGTTAATTCTGTCATTTACAAAAATTGTATACTCTTTCTAATTTGACAAATTTGTGCAAAATAAGTATAACTAGAAATTGAATTCGTCATGAGGACGAATTAGGTGGTCTGTCTTCAATTCTTATGATCATACTCCTCTTCAATTCAATTACCTAATTAAATGATGTTAATGTAAAATGATGTATTAAAGCTGATATTCTAAGCAAATAAATGTCCTTTAATTTGGTACCTACGGCAAGCATATGTTATTTATAAGTTTTTCAATTACATAATATATCACAACAAAATTCTGGCTTAATTTGAAATCCTTAATTGAAATGTCGAAAATATCCGCCTCTCTTTGCAGTTTGCATAGAAAATCAGTCACAACGCTGGTCTACTATATATGACATCAAGTCCGGGAAAGAGTACATTCACGTACCCTGATGTTCCATAGAAAGCATGTGCAGAGAGATACGATTTTCTGCTTATTTTTGTTTCAAAGGCTGAAAAGTCTAATAAATCATATTTTTATGTACAATTCTTTACCTTCCCCTAATGTTTCATAGTATTAATATCAATTCCCTCTTTAAAAATTATGACATATACATGCCAACGACGTGCTATTAGTCGATATTTTCACCATGTTTTTTTTGTTTTGGTGTTGAAATCAGCCCAGGCACGGAGTGAACAATAGCTGTCTGGTAAGTGGACCGGCCATGCACAGTTCATTACCATTCAGCGATCTCCCGATGGTTTCTTCTTCCTCTTTCCCATGTCTTTCGCCTTCCTTGGCCCTGAAGATCCTTCTTCTGCTTCCATGCTGTGCATTGTGCGATCTACCATTTAGCTGGTAACGTCGCTTTCATTCTCTTGCAATTGCCAATAAACATATAACTAGCGCATGTACGTTCCATATCACAAGCAAGTCGCGCCTGTAGCAGCGGCCTGGTCTTACCTCCCGATTCTGCTCGCTTCAATTCATGAACGTTCGTGCAAGAGCCGCATCACTCGCGGATGAATATCGTTCGATCGCCAGACGTTGTCAAAATATTATAGAGGAAGCGCTTCCATGATCTCGTTCAAGTTTGATATTTTACAACATAAAATGTTTAACTGGTACTGTATCCTTTTTTGAGGCAGTCACACACATCTATGATACCGGTAAGTACTATCATAGTTCTAGGCCTATTCGTTTTACAAAACTGCTCCTGTACCTTATCTGATGACAAGATAATGCATCCGCCTATTCATACGTGCATGATTTAACCTTGTTTCCCAAGCAGTAAACTCGTCTTAAATCTCTAACAAATAGGTGAATATGAAGATATAAAAAGAAATCAGCGACTGGAAAATGTTGCTTCGTTATTCTTCATTCAAATAAAAACAGAAAATCCATCAAATATACTCATTAACAACAAATCTAAGCTCTGACAGGATGGCATTTACGTAGGGATATCACTGCTATTCACTCTCACTGAGCCCATGAGTCCCGTTCGTGACGTCACGGATAGAGGCCCGACTGTACATGCACTTCCGGGTTTCAGACTGAGATAGTTTGGTAGAGTTTACTCGCATAAATTCACCATTCTAAACTTGTTTTTGTCAGTTGGACACCATTTAGTGTTATTCTGGGGGTTAAAAGCTTTATATTGATGTCATTATCTCAATATTTGGGATTTTCTTTGAATATCAACTTTAAGATATGAATTGAATGAAGTACTGATGAACTGATAGATTGAACTGATGTGAAATGAATTGAATTGATGAGCTAAACGGATGAACTGATGAACTGAACTAAACTGATGAGCTGAACTGATGAACGAAATATTGAGAAATTGATGCATAATGATCATGATCAAATTTAATGCAAAAAAATATCAAAATAAGTAGGCCTAATGAATATGACACAAAGTATTGACAAATGAACTACTTGATTATGATCATGATTGTCATGTTGACGATAATGATAATCATGATGATGATGATGATGATAATGGTCATGATGATGATGATAATCATGATCATGATGATGTTGATGAGGATGATTATCATCATCATTATGATGATCATGATCATGATCATGAGCGTGATCCTGATATCTTAGTGAAAAAATGAGGGGTGATTTAGATAACATATAGTCTCAGCTACAACATACTCAAAAATCAACAAAATCCAAGCAGAAATAACGGCGATATTGCCGCGCAAAAGACAGGAATGTAGAATCCAGATTTGAGAAAAAGTAATCTCCCATAGGGATTAGGATTACACGCAAAAAGTAATGGATCAAGTGAAAACAGGGTAATAATAAAGTAAATAGGGTTGTTTATTACATTATTTGCGATTCTACGTGATTTAATAATCAAAGGAGATGGTACAGTGAAAGGTCAAAAAGAAAAGAAAGTGAAGAAAAATATTGTTGGAGACGCCCGGACTCGAACCAGGGTACTCGAGGTCGGAAGTCAAGTGCCTTACCGATATACCAAAACATTTCCCATAGCGATTACACGAAAACGGAAAATGGAATTCTCAAATCCCACTCTGCAAGTGAAATATGAGCATGATCCCGGCATCTGATTGAAAAATAAAGGGCACACTGGTAATAGCTTATTGTCTCAGCTACAACATAATCGATGCTCAGCGAAAACGAAGCTTAAACGACGGAGATATTGCTCGCAAAAGACGGGAATGTAGAATCCAGTTTTGAGAAAAAGTCATGTCCCATAGAGAATACACGCAAAATGTAAAAAATGACATGCCTCCTTTAATCGCAAAAATGCGCCATGCCTTTGTCAAAATGAAATATCGTGGTGACTTCATTTGTAGAGAATTGTCTCAGCTGGAACATATCAAAATTTGGAAGAAAATCGATCAACATTTACAGAGATACAATCAATTTTCCAAAAATATGACGTCATAATATGCAAATTGAAATTTTGAGTTCGGAGGCCATTATGATGACGTCATGAGTTAAGTGGGGGTCAAATGAGACATGAAATCATATCTCCGATTCATACTCTATCAAAATATGAAAAAAAATTGGGGTCACCTTGCATCCTAAAGAGCTACAATGGATTTTGTATACCGGTAGGCATGTTTTTGCCCATGTATGCTATGTATTACAGGAGCTTGCACGCACGGACATGTATCTTAAACGAACGCTCATTCCGTTATTAATGGTCAGAAAAAGGTGAACAAGGTATCAAAATGCTTGGAAAAATGTGCCAATATGATGACAGAGAAGATTTGGCGATTATATGTTGCAAAATGTCATTACGCGCGGAAACGCGCACGCAAAATTTTGAAATGCTTAAAATAACCCGGTTCGTACTCTCGTTTAATAGTTTAGTGATTTTGAGCATTTTTTAATTTTGATGCGTGCGTCATGACCTTTGATGACGTGACCTGAAGTATATGTGATATGAATATGAATGACCTTTGATGACGCGTCATGAAGATATGATGGATAATGTGATTTGTTTCATTTCAGTCAGTAAATTCCCCTAACTTAAATGCGTTATGTGGTGTTCCACAAGGATCAATTTTAGGCCCCCTTCTTTTTCTTATTTATATTAATGACATAGTAAAGTCATCACCACTTCTTACTTACGTGCTTTTCGCAGATGACACTAACATATTTTGTTCTCATAAAGGCTTGAATACTCTAATTTATACTCTCAATAATGAATTAGTTAAAATCTCAACATGGTTTAAATGCAATAAATTGTCCCTTAATTTAGATAAAACGTGTTTTATAAATTTTTGTGCTTCCCAAACACACTTTGATCAGGTTGTAAACAGTGTTATTGATGATATTTCTATAGTTGAAAGGAAATCGACAACATTTTTAGGTATAACTTTGGATTCAAAGCTTACTTGGAATAATCATGTAAATAATATTACAACATCAATTTCAAGGGCAGTTGGGGTAATTGGTAAAATGAGGGATCTTGTACCCGAGAAAATACTTTATACATTATATAATGCATTAGTGTTACCTTATTTTACATACTGTAATGTAGTTTGGGGGAACTGTAGTATAACTAAGATTAATATAATTTTTCTCTAGCAAAAAAGAGCACTTAGGATTTGTACTCATTCTAATTACTTAGCTCATACAAATCCCTTATTTTATAGATTAAACATTTTAAAAGTGAGTGATTTGCACTTATATCAAACAGCAATCTGTATGTTTAAATACACACAAAATTCACTTCCTCTTTTTCATGACGTATTTATTCCTAATTCCCATGTTCACTCATATCCAACGCGTAATTGTACTGATTTTCATTTACACAATCCTAAAACTTTGTTAGCGCATAAGTCCATAAGATATCACGGTCCAGACATTTGGAATGCACTCCCTAGACATATTAAACAGTGTACATCTCTCTATTCATTTAATGCTACACTAAAAAAAAACATTATTTCACAATATAATGTATAAAGATAAAAAATAAAAAAAGCGTTCTTTGTAAAACTTTAGAAACTACATTAAATTTTGGTCTGACGTTACATAGTAATACTGATGATTCAACATTTTGGCGCATGAGGACACTTGCACTTGCACACACACACACCACTCACACCCTTGTTTTTGTTTAGTTTTTCTCTTATCTCTGTCATTAACGTATAATTAGTAGCCATATAAAGATGAGATTCATATGCTAATTCTATAATTATTTATATTGAATCAAACTGTTTATATTCACATTTAATTGTAATATATATCATTTGAGTATCATGGCCCCCTCTTCTTGTTACTTTGCCAATATTTCACAACTCATTTTTATCTTAGCTCGGTTGACCGTCTGCTCAAGCTTTTGCTTATAACGGCGACCTTCTGCTTTCTTTCTTATACACGCAATGGCCCAACGTATAAATTTACTCTTACTCATGTATTATACATTTGTTTCTATATGTTGTATATTGTTTGCATACCTTATGTTTTATATAATTATCCATATTTGTTGTATAACTGATTTGTTTGATTGCAGAAAATAAAGTCTTTGAAATTAAATGAAAATTTCACAAAATGGCGCCTGGATGACGTCATGAAGAATTGATGACCTTGAAAATGTTCCTGTCACGTCTCATGACAATGACCTATGACTGTGCCAAAATTGAAAGAAATTGATTCAAAGAAATAAAGAAAATTCTGACGAAAACAATAGGTGGTCTGTCAGATTGGCCGTGTATAATCGTCTTTGCAATTTGTATACAAGTTCATGTCATATCATACCTATCTTCAATTTGCTTTGCTTTTCTTATTATTCAGCATTTTATTGTTGACATATTGTGGGTATAATGAAGATCATTAAGTCCTACAGCATGAACGGATACTGGTAGTATTTATAATCAAACTAAAATTTCATAATGAAACGTGCCAACTGAATGAAGCCGGCGAGTTGATTATATATTTCATATTTGTATGGGACTCATGGATTTTAAAGCGAAAGTACAGTATTGGCAAAGAAAGCGGTTCAAAAATATATTTCTTGAAAATTTTGAAATAGGAAATGCAGACATTAACAAGTTTCTAAAGGACGATGGCATGCCTTATCTTTTAGTACCAAACTGAATATTTACAATGACAATGATGCTTGTGAATTGATATATTTCATAGCAAGTAGTATATTCCCAATGCACCATATTGTTTAAAAGCATTTTGTCTTTGTTTAAGCACAATTTACCGTCCAGCCGGTCTGGTCAGTTTTGTACAAACTTTCAGTAAGTGAACTAGGTCAATTAACCCGTTCCTTCTGACATTATTTAGCCTGATAGCCGCCTCACAAACGAGAATAAAAATCAAAGACTCTATCCGTTCGCTGCCGTGCGAGCGCTCAGCGGGCCGTACAATGCGTGTGTGTTCATGCCTGGCCAGTGGATTCGACGAGCAGGAACATAGTGCATGTGCAGATCTGAACCAACTATACAGCTAAGTTACGTAAGAGGAACAATGGACGTGGCCGAGGGTAAAGGTCGTTGTCATGGTTATAAACTCCAAAAATAGAAGAGCGGAAATAAGGTAAGGGGATAGACTGTTTCACAATGAAATGACATACAGCATTGATGATCCATGTATACATTGTATATCGGGTTCAAATAACCCCGTTTTTTTTTTGGGGGGGGGGGGGGTCTTGTTGTTTTGCAGTTGTCGTTACTGTTTTCAAAGAATGTTATAACGAGATCATGGTCCGATGTAATCCTAAATAAAAAGTGTTATTAAACAAATAACATAGAACCAGATGTTACCTTTTTTGGAATAATCATTCAAAGATATTACAATCATGCAAGATAAAGGAATGAACAAGAAGATGTGATGAAGCAAAATGTCACAAACAGATGATTGTGAGAAATTATTGTTTCTCTCTCTTTTCCTCTCTCTGTATGCCCCCCTCTCTCTCTCTCTCTCGCTCGCTTTATCAGTGCTATTTTCCATCTTCATCTCTGGCACTGTGTTCCGTTCCACTATTTGCTTTTATTCCGAAAGTAGGCCTATTCCATTCGATCTTGAGATAAGTTATTCTACCATAACCATAATAAATGACAATACGCCCAACTTTCTCTCTCTCGTTTTCTCAATGTCGTTTTCAATCTTCATCTCTCATAGTGTTTTCTGTTCCGTGATTTTTAATGAGATCTCGTTTCCACGTACTCCTGAATAAAAAAAGCCGATTATAATTATAAAGTAGTACCGAATTTGACCCTATGTGAAATATTAATTCAAATATACAACAATCAAGGAAAGATAAAAGTATAATTATACCAATGTGATTTATTAAAATGTCACTGACGAAAAGATGACATAAAAAATAGTTGTTTTTCTTCTCTGTGTCTGTCTCTTTCTTTGTCTCTCTGTCTCTTTCTCCCTTTTTTCTTTCCCTATATTTCTCTCTCTTTCTCTCTCTCTCTTGCTCGCTTTCTCAGCGCCATTTTCCTTCTTCATCTCTGGTACTGTTTTCACTTCCGCTATTTGCTTTTATTCCAAAAGTATTTCTTTTGATCTTGAGATAAATTATTATACCATAACCTCGATATGGAGAAGGAAAAACACAGAGCGAGCGCCTGATGATTTCAAAATGAGAAGAATATTACTGTACAATAATTATAAACAGTAAAACTTTTGAATGTAAATCTCTGTTGCATCAAAATGATATGAAAAAAGAAGAAGTTTATTATGCTATATTGATGGTACTTATTTACGTCGGACAGATATAAACAAACAAAAAAGAAAGTAACTAAAGAAATAATATCAGAGCTGTGTGTGTGGGGGGGGGGGGTGATCGGAGAGACAAATATCATAATAATAAATACAGTACAAACTACGTCCAACTTTCTATCTCTCCCGCCCTCTCTCTCTCCCTCTCTCCCACTCTCTGTCTGTCAGTCTTTCTATCTCTGTCTTTCTGTCAATGTCGTTTTACATCTACATCTTCCATGTTGTTTTATATTCCGCCATTTGCTTGTATGCCGGCATCATCCCTTCCTCGAGATAAATTATTATAACATATCCCTGATCATGTACACATTATACCTTATATTTATTATAGGGGACGAAAATAGAGAACGAGCGGCTGATAATGTCGAAATGAGAAGAATGTTACTGTACACAAATTATAGAGAGTAAAAGTTTTGATTTGGAATGTAAATCTCTGTTGCATCAAAATAAAATGATACGTTCATTAAATGTTATTGACAGAAATAATATACATCGGGCATTACACACTTTAGCACAAAAGGGTTAGCTAAAAGGAGGTGGACAACATTATAAGAGAAAGTGAAAAAAATAGCATAAATACCCTACAAAAACAGAAGAAATCTTGAAGAGGGAGACAAGAAAAAATATAAAAAGGACACAACAAATAAAACCAAAAATAGGATTCTAGAACAGGAGATGATAGGGGAAACGTAATAGTCTGAGATAGAAGTGAAGTGTTAAAGTGCCTCTCTCTCCCTCACTAATTCATTTTCTTGTTTATTTTCTAAAATGCGTTTTTAAAATAAATTTCTTGAGGAATTTGTAAGCGTTAAAATAGAGTATATTCGTGCAGACTACAGTTAACATTCTCGGACAAACTCTAAAACCCACCTATTGTCATATATTTTAGCTTTTTACTACGTAGACGCATGCGGCCAAGCAAGGCAATTGTTATAATACAAGTGTAGCGAAGTAGAGATATCTCCCTTTAAACCAGGTAACCCCCCTCTCTTCCTCTCTCTTTTATTGCATCTCTCTCTCTCTCTTTTATTGCCTCATCCTCTCTACTGGAGGTCAGCAAACTACAGTGAGACGATACCCCCTTCTCTCTCTCTCTTTCTCTCTCCTATTTTATCTCTCTCTCTCTCCTATTGCATCATCCTCTCTACTGGAGGTCAGCAAACTACAGTGAGACGATACCCTCTCTCTCTCTCTCTCCCTCTTTCTTTCTCTCTCTCTCTCTCCTATTTTCATCATCTTTCTTCCTACTTGAGGTCAGCAAACTACAGTGAGATGATACCTGGTCATTTAGGATGTTTATAGAGAAAGACCTTAAGTCATAACTTTTAGTGTTTGATAAATAGTAGACAAAGCCCATATTCAACCAGTGTTTATGTTGACTGATTATAAATAGGCAAATAGTGGTAAACAGGAAAATAAATTATCCCTCTGCAGATGCCAGTTTGGGCTGGAAGACAGAACATTTGTTTTCTTGGTAAAGGAGCTGAGTCATCAAAGAGAGTAGTAGTAGGAATATCCCTAACTGACCAATGAGCATTTGTATTTTCTACTCCTTCCCCTTATTTTTACTTTCGCCAAATCAGAATGTTAGGATTAATGGTTCAGGAACACTGTTTGAGTGTCCATCAAGTATTATGCCCGCCCAGTCACCTACAGTAATAATAATGAAATAGTTAAGTTTAGGGTAAGAATATTTTGTAGGAGGAGATCTCGATATTGAGATTGTGAATATGTAATTAGGTATAAAACCCCCATCCCCTGCATGAAATCCTCACTTGGAACCCCCTCACCTGGAACGTCCCCACCCGGAACCTTTCTCCTCCTAATACATCTTTAATAATCATCAGTGCTTCAAATATCCAGTATACAATATACTTCAAGATTTGGACAGTTTAGACACTTCAACAGGTTGAGCCAATTCTGAAATACACCTTCCGTATTTTAAAGTCAACTCATTGTCAACTCCAGCTCCAGTCAATTGGGAAAGTGTCGGTTCAACATAATAAAGAACTGTATCCAGTTTAATCCAAAGTCATGTCCAGCTTCGTTCCCGTACCCGTCAAGTTCCAGTCCCGCCAAGTCACGTCCAGCTTCGTTCCTACCAATCCCGTCCAGCTTCGTTCCCGCCAAGTCAAGTTTCTCCAAGTCTCGTCCAAGTTCGTCCCAGTCGCATCCCGTTCCAAGTCAAGTCCTCGATCGAAATACCAGCGAGCTAAGTGGCCATAATTACTAACCTCATTTCCCTTAACCTATCCTTTCCCTTCCCCATTAGGCTGTAATTAATTAAGTAAGAAATAAGTCGCCCTTTAACTATTAAGAATACTTTGCAATTATATTTATTGCAACATTTATATATAAGTTGTATTATTTCTATTATTCTAATTTGATGGATGAGATTTGTCATTCATATTAATTAAATAATTACCAAGTGACATCGTAATTCAAATCGTGTCCAAGCACTTTATTTCTGGATTTGTCTCTTTGTATTTTATATCTTCATAATATAATTTCATACACTGATACAGTGGTCTATTTGAGACTAACCCCACCCCCGAGTGAAAGTCATATAGCTAGCGGACCAATACAAAAACCTGATTTCACTCGGAGCTCGATTCTATTATTTCATCATAATAGAAGACGGCGTGGCGTGGCCATTAGACAAGTATTGAACACATTCTTGAACAGAAATTATCATTTATGCCAACGTTAACGCCTACAAAACTTTGATGTTGGGAGGGAAATAAACAATCAGAACAACAATGTAAATCAATGTCATGTATGTCCAATAATAATTAAACAAATCAGTAGCCAAAGTGAATATTTTTAGAGTCAAATATTTCAAGACGAGAGCGGACACACACGCGGGGCTTACAGGGCTAACTAATGCGCCGGACCAGGCGCGAAAGAGCGCGAAAGCTTTTCAAAGTTTAAGCTCCCATTCACAAATGTCAAGTGCTTCGCCGGGACGCGCCGCGGCGGGGCTATCTCGTAACAATGAGACTCCAAACAATAGCCAGATTTTAATGAGCTGGAAACCAACTTGCGTCCTCTCGTATCCGACGCAAATGGGTGCAATTGGGCGAAAAAAGACGCCTCCTTTGTTCTCATATCCTGCTCTGCGTCCCGACATGTCGGGGCACAGTCGCAACTTTGGAAGGCTCCCCTTACATTGTCAGGTCCTATTCCTAAAACCACTTAATTAAATAATACATATAAATCTGCATCTGTTATTAATTAATGTATTTAAGGTAATCATAACTCTGATTTTATGTGCACAAGAACCCAACGTCAGGAGGTTTGTGGCTATGGTGAAGTTTGGTCAATTCGAGCCTTTATCAAATTGGCTTTTTAAAAAAATGACATATTTTCCCTATCAGTCAGAATGGGAAATGTTTGGATATTGATTATTGATCAAAATTATGTAAATCCTTTACAAACTGGAATTTCAACTAAATGAGAACATGCGCAGTTTGCTTTCATTACATGCTTCATGACTTTCCGTCGTATCAAGTGAATGGCATTAAATTTTTCATTAAAAACAAACAAAAAACATATACATTTGCATTATATAATTTACATTAGGACACACATACCTGTATGGATGATGCATTTGCTTTCAATGTAGAGTAGAACTCCTCATTGAGATTCATTCCAAGTGTCAGGTCAGTCAGCTTTGGCATAGAACACAGTGCTTCTGCTAGGAGATGTGTTGAGGCTGGTGTGGGACACTGGACATAATCAAGCTTGAGAGTCTGGACCTGCATTGTTTGTGAATGTAGTCAAGCATTTATCATTTCATTCTTATATTTATCACTAAGCATGTGCATAACATAGCTGTATATTTATAATCACATTCTTAACAAAATTATTGAAGAGGATTTTTCAAAAATTAATTTTTTGTCTGTTAAAAAAAATATTTCCATAAAAAGGATCATTTTAGTGGTATTCTTCTTCTCTTCGAGTCACTACACCACAACATTCAATCTTGTTCAGATGGTCCCAATCCAGTGTTGGATGCATTGCATTGCGCAGGGGGTCAGTGGTTCCAGATCTTCTCTGGTGCAAGGGTCTTACTGTTCTTTAATATTGAACAAAAATTCTATTCATTACATAGTTGCATTCATAATAACATTCTCAATAAAAATGACTGAATAGATTTTATTTTCAAATTCAATTATTGTCTATTGAAAAAAATAACACTTTCTAACAAGTTTCTATGGAAAGGATGATTCAGTAATTGCGTTTTTTTTTTCTAAATTATATATATGTATGCTTTATAGTGTTTCAAACTTTTTTGCCATAGATTATTCCTACTCCTGATAACACTGAAATAATATCAAACAAGACAAACGCGACTGCGTCCCCTATTTGCCTCCGACCTAACTCAGTCAGTACAGGAAACTGATGAAATTATTTGTGACATATCACAATGAAAAGTAAAAGCCTATACCGGTAATCAAATGCCAACTAACGACGATGATCTTGACCTAATAACCCAAAAATATATTTGGATCATCTTCCTATAGTTATACCGTCATCATTTTTAGATATTGCAATAGCAAGGCTAAAAACCTATAATTTCAGAAATCAACATGTGACCTTTGACCTACTCACTTTAAATCTAATGAGACCGTCTTCCTATGTTGATACATACTAATACCAAGTTTGAGGCTAATACCTCTAATGGTTCCATGTCTCCCCTCTCATCACTGATCCTCACTGCTTCGCGTTAATAATCGTATCATACATAAGACCTTAACTCAAATTTACAAGTGTCTCAATAATCAGGCTCCCGCATACCTAGGTGATCTACTCCATTCGCACACATCCATGTATAATACACGATCAGCCAGTAGTAAAACACTTACCATTCCTCGAACCACCCTTATAAAAAAGTACCATGGTAACCATGGTAAAACCATGGTATAACCATGGTACTCTATGGTACCGGTGGTACTCGTCTGTTATCATGGTACTACCATGCAAGAACCATGGTATTAGGGACTTTTAGATTTGCGTGGACTGATACGTGTTACTTCCATTCAAGGCAGTGCATTAAAAGGACGTCGATCGTAGCAATCCCAATTGTCTTTGTGTGAATCTAAAAGTCCCTATTACCATGGTTATAAAACAAGTACCATGGTATACCATGGTACTTCCAAATTTGTACATGATACATTGCGGTACTGCGGTTGTATGGTTCAATACCATGTTTGTATGGTTCTAACCATGGTTCAGTACCATGGCTGTATTGTATTAGCATGGTACATGTATTTTTCTCCTATTTTTTGCAGTTAATTCACATATCCATCATGGGGAAACAAATATGTTTTGTTTGTTTTGTTTGATTTTATTTTTGCGTTCAAATAACAAATACAAGGTTATACATGTTTACATAAGTATTACATAAATAGATAAAATCATGTCTAATAATATTATACAATAACCATAGTATACAAACTAGACATATAATACTTGTTTGGAACAAGTATAGGTGGGCTGGTCAACTAAAATTTGAGACAAAATAGAGCAAAAATAAGCGACATACTGCTTACAAATTCTTAACAAACAATATCATGTAGATTCATAACGTGAACTAAATTCACCTTCTATAGGCATAACACGCAAATTATGAAGTTTTTGACATGAGGCCTTTAATCAAAATTTACACTATGATGACGTCATCAAAATGAAAAATGGTTATCACTGCGCTTGTAGAGAATTGTCTTAGCTACAACATATCGAAATTTTGAAGAAAATTGATCAATATTTACAGAGATACAATCAATTTTACATAAATATGCTGACGTCATAATATGCAAATTCGTATTTTGAGTTCCAAGGCCATTGTGATGATGTCACGATACACTTAATGGCCGAATGAGACATGGAATCATATTTCCGACTCATACTCTATCTAAATATGAATAAAAA
The DNA here is from genome assembly GCA_035222895.1 of Strongylocentrotus droebachiensis. Lineage (NCBI taxonomy): Eukaryota > Metazoa > Echinodermata > Echinoidea > Camarodonta > Strongylocentrotidae > Strongylocentrotus > Strongylocentrotus droebachiensis. The sequence continues at coordinate 36,253 of JAVYIG010010823.1, forward strand.
TTGAGGATCCCGGTGCATTCCAAAGAGCTATAATGGATTTTGTATAGGCATGTTTTTGCCCATATATGCTATGTATTAAAAGAGCTCGCGCGCACTGACATTTATCTTGAATTTACGCTCATCTTGTTAATAATGGTCATAAAGAGATAAACATGGTATCAAATTCCTTGAAAAAATATGAGAAATATCATGAAAGAAAAAAAAATGGCGATTCTATGTTTTGTAATGGTGTTACGCGCGAAAACGCACGCGCATGCTCGTACGCGCGAATTTTTATAAAATGCTTAAAATGACCTGAAACGTATGCAAAATAAATTTGAGACGATTTTGAGCATTTAAAAATTTTGCGCGCGCAATGACGCGCGGACGTACGCGCACGCGCGCGTTTTTTGACCTGAAATTGACTGGACTGATATTGACCTTGATCATAATAAATATGAATGAGAAATACCTTTTGGTTATGAAGATATGATCATGAGTTTATTTTCCGAAAATTTCACAAAATGGCGCCTTGATGACGTCATCAGTCAAGGTCAAGGTTGAAAACTTTACCGTGTTTTGTCCATATGCCTATACATATGTGTGCCAAATATCAAAGCATTTGATAGAACCATTACAAAGTTATCTTGCTAACAAAAAAGTGGGTGGAAATAAGAAAAATAAAGAAATAAAGAAATAAATAAATAAATAAAGGCAATTTTAACAAAAATATAAGGTGGTCTGTATTAGATACAGCCCACCTGATGATGGGCAGGTATGAGTGGGTTGGTAAGGTAACTTTGGGCATGGTTTAAACATGCTGCGTATCACCTGTTTCATAGAATGGACTTTGATTTTAAAAAAATTAAAAATACAAAAATTACCAGATGCATGAAATCATTTTACCTGACGCATGACATTTTTTACTGTACGCATGAAACCAAATTATTAAAGAACTAGAAATGCAATCGTGTCACAACGATGTGCGTGCAATGACGCCATGTTTCTACGTGTCAAACGAAGGAGCTACTCTCGGACTATCCAGAGCAATATGTAAGAAGTCTGTAGCTTCTGTGATAGTGGAGATAGTTAGGGCGAAAGAAAGGTCACCAAAACGGCCCGAAATGGAAAAAATGGTGCCTGGACGGTCACGCATGAAGGTTTCCGGAGAACAAAGAATTTAGTGACCTTGAAGGAATGCTAGAGACTACGCCTACGAATTTTGAAGGGAATTGGAGTAGAGGAAGGGATCTAGAAAGGGCTCGCAAGCACTGCGTGCAAAACCAATAGGACTTGGTGCATGATGAACATGTTGCGACGCGTGCTTTGGCACGAACGGCCGCCCATACTAACACAACCGAATATTACAGTCTTAAAAAATGACGTCATGGCCGAAACGTGTTATAATAGGGAGGAAACTCGGCGGAATTCGTATAGTGACCCTTGTTCAAATGCGATTTACTCACAATTTTCTGTGTGAACATATACCATACTTGGTATCATTCGAAAGGGCACTTCAGTGTGGTCAGTTTGAAACCATTGTCATCTGCGCAAAACGTACTGCACGCATCAAACGCGCTATTACGTAAAGCATAGTAAATTCATCATTTTTGGCGATAACTTTGCGAAGAGGGCACTAAAATTTACTAAACTTAGCAGACAGTTGTCACGTATATGGATACATGTGTTTGCCAAGTTTCATTGATGTAGGTATAAAGATCGCCGGTTTAGAGCAAGTTGAAGTTATTTCTCAATTTTCTTCAAAATGGCGAATTTGGAGGGCAATTTTCTCAAATTCGGTCAGTGATATAGGGTATATAATTTTGTATATGGCTGGAAAGGGCATATCTTCAAGTATCTAAATCCAAAAAAGGGTACGGGTTTGCCAAGCCATTATGGAGATACGGCCACAGAGAGAAAGCCAATTCCCAGAACTTTAGAGGGCGCTATTTATGTTGTGCAAAGCCATTGGAGCGTGAAATTTGGCATGGCTATGTGCAATTATGAGATAAAGATACTGTGAGATTTAAATACAAAACGGAATTGATATGAAAAAGTTATGGCAGTTTTAGATTATTTAGGGGTCAAATTTTCGAGAATTTGAGAGATTTTTGATGGAGTCGGTTTCAGATTTGAATTTTGAGTACGAAGATGGCATTTTGAAGGTCAAGTTATGCGTCGCAGATGAAAGAACATCTCTTAGACTATCCAGAGGAATTTGTTAGAAGGTTGTAGGATCTAGGATAGTTGAGATAGGAAGGAAGAAAGAAAGACCTTAAAATGGACCAGAAACGGACAAAATGGCGCCTGGACGGTTATGCATGAGTGATTTCGAGAATCGAAGAATGTAGTGACCTTGATGAGATGTTAGAGATTATGCCTATGAAATTTGAAAGGAAAAGGACATGAGGAAAGCACCTAACTAGGAATAACAAGCACTACGTGCAAAACGAATGGGATTCCGGACGACAAGAAGAAGGAAGAAGAAGTAAGAATATTAATAAGAAGAATGTGAACGAAAACAAGGCAATGACGAAGGTTCGTCATTGCAATTAAACGAAAAAATTAGGAATCATTAAAGGTAAAGACCAGTAATGGTCATGCGATTGCATTGTGAAAGAAACGTTGTGGAATCGATCAGAAAAGGTTGATCATCTAGCATCTAGCATCTGCAAGGTTCTGGAATCATCAAAATGATAAGAAATTTGGCCCATTCTTCGTAAAGTTACAAGCACTATACACAGAAAGATGTATATGGGACTACCCTATCTCTCTCACACGACCATGAGAGAAATAAATTTACCAAATATATGAATTAGTAGGCGGTTTCCCTGCAAATGTTTTATCATCATGTATTAGTCAAAACATATTCTTTCACATGATTGGTAATGAGAGCTTCCATTTCATTTTTTGAAATTGGGGCGTTACCAATACTGGTCTTTACCTTTAAGAATTTTTTTTTATAAATGATAAGAAATGAAAAAAAATAAGATTAAAAAAAAAGAGTTGTAAAAAAGAAGAAAAAAGAAAGAATTAAAAACACAATTATTACGATTAAAAAAAAAAAAAAAAAAAAATTATAAGAATTGCAGGAAGAAAAAAAAAAAGGATATCGCATGTATCCAGTAAAATTATGGAATTTCATAGTCCTTAAGTTTTCTAAGATTTTAGTTGAAATGAAAAACTGACAATTAAAAAGGACAGCTAGGAATCTGACTTAAATTTATTATATTAAGAAATGCATTAATGTAGTTAAGACGTGTGCAATTATTGTTAGAGGAGCGGGAGTGGAAAACTCCAACTTTCATTTGGCCATTTATAATTAGCAATGGTGTGCACATTTATAATTTGTGCAACAGCTTGAAATATCATAAAGAAGGTCTGCACTAGTCAAGACTATAAATACAGTACCTACAAGCCCCGAACCCACACAGCGCATACAGTACAGGTACCTATATACATGCATCTGACTATACACACGTACGTACGTACACAACGTTAACCAGCCCTTGCAACCGGTGTGCATTCCTGTATTTTATGAATAGCTGTGACTATGTGTGCCTCGTGTGTTCTTGGTCTTCTAGAATGCAAAACCATGCTGAAAAAGCAGCTGAATACTGCTTTTTCCCTGCTAATCTACAACAGTATGGGTACGTTTTAATCATCTACTTTATTAACAATATGTACGTAGATCTAGTCAAAATCAGAAGTCAAAATTGGTACTTTAGTGACAATTGATGACACCTAAATAGCAGTAAAATACAATCTTTTCAACTTCCCGATGATACAAATTCAAATCGTGAGTCTACTGTCTAGTGTCAAACTTGCCGATCAGCCACATCGTATTCATTGTGTGCATTAGTGTGCAATCGAGTGCAGTGCGTGTATTGTGTGTAATTGCTGCCTCTCAGCATGTAGTACAGTGCTAGAGGTCAATACGCATTAGCATTGACTCTCTATGCTTTGCTGGAGTGCTTCCGACAGGATAAGCTATATACTGAACATGTATGATCACATGTATGTAATTTGATGTAGGATCTTGATGGTTTGTGGGGTATATCATTCAAAGCAAAGTTTGTCCATTGCATACACATTAACTCTGCTGTGAGTAGTGTCATTGTTCGCAGAAGTGAATGTTTTATTCTTTTTAGAAAATAAATAAAATACTGCATAAGAACCCAGCAAATAAACAAATTAAGCTAATCGATGTCATGTCTGCCTCTGTGACTGTGTGATTTCCTGTAAATTGTTTTATATATTTTATGCGAGCTAGATGTTAGCTCGTTTGAATAACAATTAAAAAAAAGTAAACATATTGTTTCCATTGTTTGATGTTTGATACGTCATATGATCATTCAACAATAATGATTAACATGATTGTTATGTCTTTTGTTAAAAGATCATGTTTGCGAGAGAAGTGGCTGAACCTCGAGAAAATGGATAATTGTGTTGAAAGTGGACTTCATGCCAGCTCCTGTCATTTTTTAGTCTACTTTGCAGACCAGCATGCTCTTTCAAAGTTAAATAATCAGGGGCTGGCAGATATCGTGAGGATTACTGTGTTGAATGTGCATTAAGGTAGTAGATTTGTAAATGATTAAAAAAAATCAATCATGCAATGTAATCAATGCTATCTTCTTATTAGCTACATGCAGAATGGAAAGGCAACTGTATGTGCAGTAACATTGTAGTACAATTACCATGGTAACCTAAGTACGGGAGAACCATGGTAACAAAAGGTATGGGAGAACCATGGAAACCATAGGTATGGGAGAACCATGGAAACGAAAGGTACAGGAGAACCATGGTACCGAGAACCATGGTTTTCAGTACCATGGTTCTTATGGTGGATGGTAAATTGGACAAAGAACCATGGTAACAATGGTACTGACAAACATGGTACCATGGTACATGAAACCATGATTACCATGGTTCCGTGTACCATGGTTCTCAGTACCATGGTTTCCATGGTTCTTTGTCCAAATTACCATCCACCATAGGAACCATGGTAACCATGGTACTGAAAACCATGGTTTTACATGGTACACTTTTATAAGGGCAGTAAACAGATAGGTTAATGGGGCTTTTTCCGTTATAATTGCCCCCAAAACCTGAACTCCTTAACCCCTGTACTTAAGAATTGCGATACTCTCACAATTCTCAAGAACTGTCTGAAAACACATCTTTTCTAATTAATGTTCTCTCTTTTTGTTTGTTTGTATTTCTTGTTTATGGGTTTGTATCTAATGAAAAGGTGCTTTATAAATGTAATATCGTTATTTATCCAAAACCTGATCAGAAAATCTTCCTATGGTGAAACATACATGTACTATCACCAACCTTAAACCTCATATCTCTAGTGGTTCTTGAGATATCGTGATAAGGAGGCTAATAGCTGGTATTCTAGTGACCTGACCCGACTCTATGACCTTCTAACCCAAAGTCTAATCAGATCGTTTCCCTATGTGATACATATTATCAACAAGTTTGAGCCTCATATCTCTAGTGGCTGTAAAGATTTTGAGATAACAAGCAGAAGGGATGGATAGACAGACAACCCAAAAACATAATGCCTCAAGGACCTTTGGTGGCCAGAGGCATATTTTTAAAAAATCTGCATTTGCTTAACTCATAGCCTGCCATGAGGCTGCGTGCACGCTATTGTTACGCTGCTTCTTGCATGCTAGCAAACATTCGTAATAGCAGTTATTGTTCATGCCCATTGGACTGTGCCTAGTGTTTTGCACGCGCTATTGTTAGTACCATCGCGTTAATCCGATTATCTCGTTATAAATCTGGCACTGGGGGGATTAGCCCTGTGGCAGGATAAGAGTTAATGTATTTAAGGTATTAATAACTCTAAATTTCATGTGAACAAGAACCCTAAGTCAGGAGGTTTGATGCTAAAATGCAGTTCAGTAAATTCAGGCTATTATTAAAATTGGCTCTTAAAAACTAAATGACATAGTTTTCCTATCCATCTAAATTGGCAATGGTTGGATATTGATTATTGATCAAATGAATGTAAATTTTATACGCACTAGAATTTCCACTAAATCAGAACATGCGCAATTTGCTTTTATTACATGCTTCACGACTATTCCGACATATCAAGTCAATGGCATTTGAATCAAATTAAAACTACATGGATCTTTGATTACAAACCAAAACAGAAGCAATTTTTAAAATTCAAGTTTGATTGTCATCAATTAACAGGTTCTAAGAATACCTTAATTAGAAGTTTTGTTTTCATATACATGCATGACCCCTTGATCTTTGACCTCATGACACTAACATCTAATCAGTTCATTGGCTCTGCCAGATACATAAATGTCCCGAGTTTGATAATAATCCATCCTTCGGGTCTAATGATAATGGGTTCAAAAGGTACTTTCACATACATAATGAGCCCCATTAACTTTGACCTCATGACCCCAACATCTTATCAATTCATTGGCTCTGCAAGATGTGATCACGAGCTGTTTTTGCTTACAGAATGAGCTCTGTGACCTTTGACCCCAAAATGTATTCAGTTCATTAGCTCTGCAAGATACATACATGACCTAAGCTAAGCGGTAATCCATCAATCAGTTCTTGAGATAACGCGATCACGAGAACGGGACCTACAGACGGACGGACAACACAAAAACATAATGCCTCCGGCTACTTTGTAGGGGAGGCATGAAGAAAAAAAAAATCAAAAAACATATATTTCTATGCACCGTATAATCATTACTGCTCTCTCTTTCAATGACCGTCTCCATCACATTTACATTAATACACACGTACCTTTATGGATGATGCCTTTGCTTTCAATGTAGAGTAGAACTCCTTATTGAAATCCTTTTCATGCAGTGTCAGGTCAGACAGGTATTGCATAGAACAAAGTGCTTCAACTAGATGACGTGATGAGGCTGGCGTGGGACACTGGACATAATCTAGCTTGAGAGTCTGGACCTGCAGTGTTTGTTATTATAGTTAGGCAACTCATCTATACATGAATAATTGTGTTATTAATAGTACTAATTTCTCATTGCATTCTCATATTTTTCACTAATCGCATGCATAACACAGCTGTATGCATTTTCACATTCTGAACAGAGATAACGGAGCAGAGTTTTTTTAAATTCATTTTCTAACATTACAGTTTACATCAGAAGGATGACTAAGATTAGTTTACTTCTCAAATATCCTAGATGTATTCTTCAAAAGGTATTCAACCTGTTAACATTAATAGGTTCTAATCCTAACAACTCTGAAAAAAATAACACCTAGGAATCTACATCTGCTTTTAATGTATTGAAGGTATTCATAAGTCTGGTTTCATGTGCACAAAACATCCTAAATCAGGAGGCTTGTGGCTATGGTACAGTTAAGACAAATTCAGGCCTTTATCTTATTTAGCTGTTAAAAGAAAGAAAACATATTTTCCCTATCAATAGAAAATGGAAATGCTTGGATATTGATCATTGATAAATATAAGGTAAATCCTATACACCAGGGAATTTCAACTGAACCAGAACATGCACAGTTTGCCTTCATTCCATGTTTCATGACTATTCTGATATATCGAGTGAATGGCTTTATATTAAAAAGGGTATTTGGAGAAATAAAAACATATAAACATGTGCACGATATAATCATTACTGCTCTTTTTTTCTTTCAATGACCCTCTCCATGACTTTAAAAATTAGGACACACATACCCGTATGGATGATGCTTTTTCTAATAATGTAGAGTAGAACTCTTCATTGAGATCCATTCTCAGTGTCAGGTCAGTCAGGTTTGGCATAGAACAAAGTGCTTCTACTAGATGATGTGATGAGGCTGGTGTGGGACACTGGACATCTTCAAGCTTGAGAGTCTGGACCTGTAATGTTTGTGAATATAATTCAGCAAGCTCATCTATACATGAATAATTATGTGTTATTAACTAGTACTACTTTCTCAATGCATTCATATATTAATCACCAACTACAGGTATATTCATAACACAGCTGTATGCATATTTGCATTCTTAACAAATAAAATTCAATAGAGTTTTTTTTTAATTTGACAAGCGAGCCGAGATTCACAGAGAGACGGAGAGAAACCCTCGTCATCTCCGACGTTGAAAACGGTTTATCTCTATCCATGAAACTCTTGGCACTGAGGTTCACCCCAAGGCCCACGTTTACAAGATCCAGCGAGAGGCGATTGGGACAAAAATAATCCGAGCCACCCCTCACCAAAAGAATGAGCCTTACTCTGGCATTTCACCTCCCTGAACGAGCCGCGAGTGTCAGCCGCAGCCCTCGCAAACTCAGCCTTAAAATCCTCCGAGAGTGGAATACCCTCCGAGGGAAAACGTTGTCTGACCAAAGAAAACGGACAACTCTCCCCAGGGTGAGCCGGGGCAAAAGTGTCAGGGAAATATTTCTCCAACAGCGCCAGAGCATCAGACCCCAGGGCCAAACAGTGTTGAGGGGCTGAGCTCAGGCGTGAGGCCGAGGCAGATGCCGCTGAAAACTGGGAGGCAGAGTCCCAGTTGGAATGACGGACAAGGGGCACCGATCCCCACGGGTGGGGGTAGCTGACTGTGGTAGCTGCTGACTTCTCCCTTGGAGCAGCACCAAGGGCAGCGGAAGCTGAGGGCCGAACCCCCACCAGTGGGCCGACGGCATGAGGTGGAAGGCCAACAGAAGCATCAGGCAACCCGGAACCAAACGGCATATCAGATACCAGAGCAGCCACACCCGACAAATCGGAGATTAAACCTGAATCTGAATCAGGTGTGGCCGTGTCCGGCTCAATGCCAGTCGGGGCACGGGTAGGGGTAGCCATAGGGGCTAAGCCTCGGAACCCCAGATGCCCGAACATTTGTTCCATCATGCCCCGAAGCTCCACCTGAGCGGATACAGAAAAGGCTGACTTCTTCTTAGCCTTCTTAGCTCCTGACCCAGCCAGAAGCTGGGCGCTCGAGCTCTTCCGCTTCTTGCTCGCTGACAAGGGGGAAGAAGCGGGCTCAGCGTCATTGCTAGATTTCTTCAGCTTAGCTTTATGGCATATGTGACCGGGGCCGTCTCACATCACCGCTTCACGGGAAGCTTTAGCGAGCCCGGAACACTAGCGTTTCACAGAGGTGGATGGAACCACCTCGTTTGTGAAAACGGGGTCACTCCCGTACATAAATGTCGGTTGTGAACCCAGGGTCACCTCCGAGCCTGACGGCAAGAGTTGTTGCATAGCAACAAAGCCGCAGGGCGTGAGGCCCGGGGCTTGTAGCAGTCTTTGTATTCTCGGCGATACGAATCAAATTTATAGACTGAATACTACTCACAGTCGCTGGACAGAGCCAGGGGCGGGCTGTACCAGGCGGCGCAGTAGATGAATTACCGAAGGGCGTTGCACCAGAGATACCCAGTGTGGGGTGCAAGATGTCTCGAGCCTGAGCTCGTGACGCCCTTACCCCCCCCCCCCCCCCTGCCAAACCAAGCTCACTCGCTAGTGAGGTTATGGCAGCCGTAACTGGGGGAAGGGAGTCCATTCCAGAAGCAGAGGAACCCTTGCTCACAGTGAATCTGTGGAAATATAAACAAAACAAGCTTTCTAAAAGAAAGCAAAAAACAAAGAAGTCAAGAAGCTTTCTTAGCGTCAATAAATTATCCTGAGTAGCGAAACAAAGGCCACTACAAACAAAAGAGTCAACAAGCTTTCCTAGCGTTAACAAATTATTTTAAAAAGGCCACTATACAAAGTGGACAAAAGAGGTATGCACAAATTCCATAACAATTCGAGCTGTACACACAGCCGACTAGGCGTAAAACCCAGGCAACACAAAAAGTTGTGCCTTGGACTGAACACAAAAGGAAGTATCCTCGGCAATTTCTAATCTATTTTATTGCCAAACAAAAAATGTGACTGAGGGTAAAAACCGAACCCAAATTGTAAGAAAACAAAAACGGAACAAAACGTGACAAAGAGTTAAAAACTCTGAATTTTAGCGCACCGTGACTTAGCTGAACCACCCAAGATGGCTGATTGCGTGCGGTGTGTACGTGACTAAGGGTATAGTGGTGTCCTAGGGGTGGGGAATGCACAATTGTGACTTTTTTCTCTCGATGGCTTGCTTGTCTGGAGGACTAAGCAATAATAGGTAGATACATTGATTTATTGTGGTAAATCAGGAGGTTTGTGGCTATGGTACAGTTTTGGTAAATTTGAGCCTTTATCAAAATTGGTTGTTAAAAAATACATGACATATTTTCCCTATCAATCTAAATTGGAAACGCTTTGATATTGATTATTGATCAAAATAATGTAAATCCTATTCACACTGGGATTTCAACTGAATCAAAACATGCGCAGTTTGCTTTCATTCTATGTTTTATAACTATTCTGATATATCAAGTGAATGGCCTTTAAAAAAGGGTATTTGGAGAGAAAAAAACATATATGTATATGCACCATATAATCATTACTGCTCTTTCTTTCTTTCAATGACCCTCTCCATGAAAATAACATTAGGACACACACAACCAAAAAATTACTTTTTTTTTTACGAGGGCTCTTTTCAGATTTTCCCTTAAAAAAATAGCCCCCCTTAATTATTTTGCGGTGGCTATTTTGGAGCTCAGGGGGGCTTTTTTTTTTTAAAGGTTGTATTTTTTTTAAACGCGGTTTTACCTAATTAAATTCCAAGCAAAGGCAAATATAGATACAATTGTAGCGTACATATGTCATGTAGAGTATTGCAGACATTCAGATACCCATGATTTATTCACTTTGTGTTAAACGTGTGGCTTTATGATTTACATATACATGTAACTAAAACTTGTCAAAAGGAGTGTTTTGTTTAACTGTTCGTTTTTCATATCCTAAGAAAATATTATCACTGACACCCGGGTTAGGAATTAATTTTTTTATGGGGGCTACTTTTCCCCATTGCCTAAAAAAAAACAAGGGGCTACTTCCTTAAAGCCATATTGTAAGCTGTAACAATAAGTTGTGTTTTTCCTTAGCCATCATACTACTAGCAACCAAATTGGTAGGTAATATGTTATTTAGTCTTTTTTTCTGTCCCAAATTTAATTGTTATCATGGACAATGCAATCCCATTAAAAAAAAATGTAGACCAACTCCCTTTAAAATTGTGTTATTTAGACCATTTATAATCATTAAATGTGAGTAAATATTTTTACTGTTGTCCCACATACCGATGTAGGGTCTATTTGTTATGCCGAAACATGCAAAATCATGGCCTTATTTTTTTTTTATAGACTCTAATTCTAAAGGCCAAGCCAAAGCTAGTTTCATTTCGTAGACAGAAATTGATGTCATCATTACTCATGACAATTGGCCTGGCATCGATCGTATATAAATAATTTAATTTAATTAAACAGTTGTAAGAAAGATTCTGAGGAGTAGGAACATCCTTTATATATTTATTTACGGTTTTTTTATAACAAAATTCAATTTCTGTGTACGAAACTTGCTTTATACCGATTTTACAGGAAAAAATCCGGCATTGATTTTGCACGTTTCGTTATTACAAATATATCAGTATGTGGGACAACAGTAAAAATATACTCGCATTTAATGGTTTTAACTTATAAATAACACAATTTTAGACGGAATAACATTTGTTTTAATGGGATTGCATTGTCCATGATAAAAATTAGGGCCAGAAAAAAGACTAAATAAACATATTACGTACCAATTTGGTCGCTAGCAGTTGAGCTCTCGTCACTCGCAAATACTTATTTGCTTCATACAAGGAGCGTGCGGGCGCGCGCTGGAGCTGAGCTAGTACGTTTCTGTGTATTGTGAACGTGTGCGAACTGCGTATGCATTCATGCTGTGCACGAAACTACATCGGGGCCGGTGGCCTGTCCGGCCGCCGGGAGCTTAGGCGCAGGCAGGCGGATACCGCTGTAGATCTAGCTACAGTAGGTACGACCGCCGATCCGCTGCAACTCACAAAACTTTTAAAATGTTGATGGAAGTTTCTAGTTTTGGAGTTGGTAGTTGGAACAGAGATTTCACTCAGACACATCAATAAATTGGTTTATTAATTCATAGGGAATATCAATTTATGGCGGGGGCAATTTTTCAAGATATATTGATTTTTTTCGCCCTCGTCTTGATTTTTACCGTGGCGATTTCAGAGGTTTAGGGGGCGAATCGCCCTTCGCCACCGTGTATTTTTTTCGTTGGACACACATACCTTTATGGATGATGCTTTTGCTTTCAAAGAAGAGTAGAACTCCTTATTGAGATCCATTCCAAGTGTCAGGTCAGTCAGGTTTGGCATGGAACACAGTGCTTCTAGAAGATGATGTGATGTGGCTCGTGTGGGACACTGGACATAATCGAGCTTGAGAGTATGGACCTGCATTGTTTGTTAATATAGTTAAGCAGCTCATCTATACATGAATAATTATGTTATCAATAGTACTAATTTCTCATGGCATTCTCATATTTTTCACTAACCGCATGCATATTCACATTCTGAACAGAGATAACGGAGCAGAGTTTTTTAAAATTCAATTATTTTGTAACACTAAAGTTACCATCAGAAGGATGGCTAAAAAAAATTTTCTTCTCAAATATCCTATATGTATTCTTTAAAAGGCATTCAACCTGTTTACATTAATAAGTTCTAATCCTAACAACTCTGAAATAAATAATACCTAGGAATTTTCATTTGCTATTAATTTATAGAAAGTATTCATGAATCTAGAGTTCATGTACACAAGAACCCTAAATCAGGAGGTTTGTGGCTATGGTACAGTTTTTGTATTAAAATGAAAGCCTTTATCAAATTGGCTGTTAAAAAAAAGACATTTCTTTCCTATCAATCAAACTTGGACAAGTTACGCTTGGATATTTGATCAAAATAATGCTTATCCTATACACATAGTAATCTCAACTGAATCAGCACAGGTGTAGATTGCTTTCATTCCATGTTTCATGACTCTGCTGATATATCAAGTGAATGGTGTTTAAAAAAGGGTGTTTCGAAAAAACATACCGGTATATACATATGCAGCTCATCTATACATTTATGTGCCTTATTTACTACCGGTAGTACTTATTTCTCATTGCATTCTGATATTTATCACCAAGCATGTGCATAACAGAGTTGCATTCACAATCACATGCTTAACATAATTATTGAAGAGTAAAAATAAAAAAATAAAATTGTCCGTTGAAAAAGTAATTTCCATTAAAAGGATCATGAAAGTGGTCTTCTTCTTCTTGAGTCTCTACACCCCAAGCGGGTTACAATAACATATTTCCTCTTCGACGTAAATTTCATGTGAATGAAGAACATGATTCATCCCAAGTCAGCCTCATAATATTCACATGAATTTCACGCAGATATTTTGACTAAAACTATCACTATCGCTTCACATGTTTCAGTGACGCGATTCTAAAACTTCTAAAGAATGTGATCATTTTGTTTATGAAGATGTAATTTCATAACCAAACAAAAACGGGAGTATTAGGTTTACAAACCATGGTCTCCAAGGTAGGGAAAATCATGTTATTATAATGGCGATATTACAGTGACAATTGCGTTATTTAGTGTACGTGTTTTTTAAGTGACCTAGTGCAAGAAACGTATTAACACAATCAAGTAAATGTCAAGTGTTTGAAGAACGTAAATCTTTTCAAGGTGATACCTTGATATTGACGTGAATTTGTTTATTTTTCTTTCATTCTTTCAATATTTGTATTTTTTGTATTTATTAACATTTATTTCCTTCTCAATGGTACAATATGAAACACAATGTACCGTATATTTAAATTATATATGTAACAATGATTTTAACAAAGGGTATACAGTTATCAATTAAGATAACAGAAGGAGGCGAAAACCTGAAAAGCATAGCTTGCGTTGGGAACGCCCATAACAAGTTAACACAGTTACTGAGAGAACATTATAGATATTATTATGACATTAATATTACAACACACATACGGTACCTGTATGGATGATGCTTTTGCTTTCAATGTAGAGTAGAACTCCTTATTGAGATCCATTCCAAGTGTCAGGTCAGTCAGGTTTGGCATAGAACAAAGTGCTTCTACTAGATGATGTGATGAGGCTGGTGTGGGACACTGGCCATCTTCAAGCTCGAGAGTCTGGACCTGCATAATTTGTGAATATAGTTTAGCAGCTCATCTATACAAGAATAATTATGTTTTATTTTGCTAGTACTAATCTCTCAATGCATTCTTATATTCATTACCAACTTTATTCATAACACAGCTGTATGCACATTTACGTTCTTAACAAGACAATTCAACAGATTTTTAAATGAATTCAATTATTGTCTCACACTACAGTTTCCATCAGAACGGTAATACGTTATTATTTTTCTTTCAAATATCCTATATGTATTCTTCAAAAGGCTTTCAACCCGTTTACATTAAAAAGTTCTAATCCTAACAACTCTGAAATAAATAATAACTAGGAATCTCCATCTGCTGTTAATGTATTGAAGGTTATCATAAATCTGGTTTAATGTGAACAAGAACCCTAAATCAGGAGGTTTGTGGCTATGGTACAGATTTGATAAATTCAGACCTCTATCAATTTGGCCAGTAAAAAAACGTATGACATATTATCCCTATCAATCTAAATTGGAAACGCTTGGATATTTATTATTGATCAAAAAAATTTAAATCCTATACACACTTGGATTTTAATTGAATCAGAACATGCACAGTTTGCTTTTATTCAATGTTTCATGACTATTCCGATATATCAAGCGAATGGCCTTTAAAAAAGGGCATTTGGAGAAATAAAAACATATATACATGTGCACCATGCAATAATTAGTGTTCTTTCATTCTTTCAATGACCCTCTCCATGACATTAATATTAGAACACACATACGGTACCTGTATGGATGATGCTTTTGCTTCCAATGTAGAGTAGAACTCCTTATTGAGATCCATTCTAAGTGTCAGGTCAGTCAGGTTTGGCATAGAACACAGTGCTTCTGCTAGGAGATGTGTTGAGGCTGGTGTGGGACACTGGACATAATCGAGCTTGTGAGTCTGGACCTGTACTAGATGATGTGTTGAGCGTGGTTTGGGACACTGGACATAATTGAGCTTGAGAGTCTGGACCTGTATTGTTTATTAATATAGTTAAGCAGCTCATTTATATTTATACATGAATAATTATGTTTTACTTAATAGTACCAATTTCTCATTGCATTCTCACATTTATAATTAACCGCATGCATAATATAGCTGTATGCATATTTACATTCACAACAAAAGTTAACAGAACAGAGTATTTTTTAATTCAATTATCGTCTAACACTAAAGTTTCCATCAGATGGATGACTAAGATATTCTTCCTTTAAAATATCCTATTTGTATTCTTCGAAAGTCTTTCAACCTGTTTACATTAATAAGTTATAATCCTAAACTCTGGAATAAATAATACCTAGGAATCTGCATCTGCCATGAATGTATTGCATGTTATCATAAATCTGGTTTCATGTGCACAAGAACCCTAAATCAGGAGTTTGGGGCTATGCTACAGTTTTGGTAAATGGAAGCCTTTATCAAATTGGCTGTTAAAAAAAAATATATATATATTTCCTATCAATCAAACCTGGACAAGTTACGCTTGGATTTTTGATCAAAATAATGTTAATACTATACACATAGTAATCTCAACCGAATCAGCACTGGTGTAGATTGCTTTCATTCCATATTTCATGACTCTTCTGATAAATCAAGTGAATGGAGTTTTAAAAAGGGCGTTGTGAAAATAAAAACAGATACATATGAACCTCATTTATTAATGCATAACACAGCTGCATTCATAATTGCATGCTCAACAAGATTGAAGAGGGTTTAAACAAAATTAAGTTTTTGTATGTTAAAAAGGGATCATGTAAGTGGTCTTCTTCTTCTTGAGTCACTACACCACAACATTCACTCTTTTTTAGATTGTCTCAATCCAGTGTTGGATGATTTGCATCGCGCAGGGGGTCAGTGCTTCCAGATTTTCTTGGGTGCAAGGGTCTTTGTGTTCTTCAATATCTAACACAAATTCTATTATTACATAGTTGCGTTCATAATCACATTTTCAACAAAAACAACTGAAAAGATTTTATTTTTCAAATCCAATTCTTGTCTATTGTGGCTCGGTACATATTTTCCCTATCAATCAAACTTGGAAAGGTTGAATATTGACTATTGATCAAAATAATGTTTAAAAAGAAATCATAATTAATTTTTTAGTCAGTTTGGCATAGAACACAAAGCTTCTGCTACAAGATGTGATGAGGCCGATGTGGGACACTAAACAAAATGAAGCTTGAGAGTAGGGACCTGCATTGTTTGTTTATAGAGTTAAGCAGCTCATCTGTACGTGCATACGTTTTTATTTACTAGTATATATATATATATATATTCTCCAAGCGTGTGCATAACACAGCTGTATGCATATTCACATTCTTAAGAAATGATTGCAGAGGATCTAAACAAAATTAAGTTCTTGTCCTTTGAAGATAAAAATGCCATCAAGAGGATCATTTAAATGGCAGCATTATTAATAATTTGCAGGTAATCTTTAAGGAAAATAAAAACCACCAAATTTTTACTGATAGCCTTACAAATAATTGTGAGCAAGTTAAAAATATATTGAAATTACTCATACTTGATTACTTTATTAGCAAGGAAAAAATTGTCTCAACAAGTTTGCAGTTTCCTTGCTAGCCATCCTCCCATTTTATTAAAGTTGTGATGTCAGAGTACCACATATCCAAGACCTGCATACATGGATAGGATGTTGTATAATGAATGGGTAGTGTATGAAAGCAGCCGCCATCTTATTACTCCAGCATCTCAAACAAGTGATTTCTTTGAGCAGTTTATGTACGTCTTTGTCACTATTTGGAATAATTAGTTGAGCTTTGTCTGACCAAGCAACAACGTATGCATGCCTGATATAGCTTGTCTCCATTATAAGTTATCAGTGAACATCCATGCATTTGAATGCATAAAAAAGGTATAATATTAGGAAACAATTGTCATGTATTTCACAGGCGAGTGTCCTATCTAACAAATTGTACTAGTCATCACTAATTCTAATCAAAATGGCAACTCTCATAGGAGAATAGCTAGCAAGGAAACTGTAAACTTTGGAGAGGATGTTTTACTTGCTAAGCAATCAAATGGGAGTTATTTAAAAAATATACTGTATTTAACTGGCTCAAAATACAAGGGCCACCAGCTAAAATATATCTGGTTATATTTTTCATCTGGGCTTCTAAACCATTAACATTAGTCCTATCATACTCTTTGAAACAGGAAACTGCATTTTCTATTCATGCATGAAAGGTTACGAATTAATGGAATAGACTTACAGAGATAAACATATACACGCTTACCATATTATTATGTTGCTATTACTTCAAGAAACAAAATAAAGACGAGGGACTAACATTTTATCAGCTATCTGGATGTTTCATTCACAGCCAAAATGGTTGCGTCTCGACTTTCCGATTACATCCTGGGAGCCAGGCCTATCATTGGCAGGCTAGTTATTGCATACACAACACATATAATCATTCCTTAGTATTTAAGTATTTAAGTATTTCAAATATCTAAATCTTACTGATCATAAACATTCTTAATCTGGGAGTGCCTTGCTTAATTCGGATACAAGAATTCACAAAATCACTTCAAATCAATGTCATTAGTGATTTCATGGACAGAATCATTTGCAGGTGTGATTCTGAGGACAAAAACACTCTGTGAGATTGATTTCGTGACAGAGTCACTTATTTTGAGCATGGACCTACTACAAATGGACACTGATCGGTACTGTAAACTAATAATTTACCTCTTGCCAATCAATCATACAGCTATCATACACACCACTGCCAAACTCACTCAGATCCTCTCTCCTAAAATCTCCAAACTAATATTACTAACCGAGACCTAAAACAACACACCTCACTCAGAGTAAGTCCAGTGCCAGTCTTTATTACAAAGTATCTAGCATGTGCTTCATGCAAATTATATTCAAATATAGCACAATAGGTTTTAAGAATATTCATAAGAAAAAGGAGAAGAGAACCAATGATAAGTAAGAAGAGGAAAAATGCAAATGAGAAGAGAACATACCACCTGTTCTAGCTTGAAGAGTTGGTATGTGGTGGAGATGAATGGTGGAGATGAATGGTTGAGATGAATGGTGGAGATGAATGGATAATATGCAAATGATGTGAAATGAATATGTATGGAGTAGAAGAGACTAGAGAAACAAATAGTAAAGGATAAATACAAGTAGGGAATCAGTCTAATTTAAAGTCTTACATAAACTTCCCTTTCAACTAAAAATGTCCTCATTTTTTTAAAATTTGGAAACATGACAATTCTTTTAAAAACACTTTGAAAACTAATGTGTAATTCACCGATAATTTGAATTCCCATTGGCACTGGGAATAGCATAAAAATTAAAAAAAAAAGTAACAGTCCAAATTAAACTTCTCTTTAAAAAATAAAAGGTTTGATGCTTTTCTGTAATTTAAAAAGAAAAACAAGAGCCCAATGCAATTGCATCATAAAAAAAAAAATTAAACTGTCACAACGATTTTCTGAGGAAATGAGCCGATATTCAAGGCAAATGTAGGCCTTTTGTTACACAAACGACAATTCTTAAAAAGAAAATGAAATACACTACAAATTCCACAAATTTAAGTTTCTTTACAGGCGTCACCTAAACTCATTGGAAGAAATGACAATTTGTAACATCTGTTTTTTAAGGATGCCAAGTATCTTCCTGAATTGGGGCACAAATAAAAATACTTTAGACCTTGCAAACCCAAGAAAAAATTGTTATGTACACCAACATTGAATTTCCAAAGTGGAACGAAAAGAAAAGTATCTGCTTCGCACAATTTTAGAGCAGAACAAGCATTTGATTGCCTTTGGAATAATTAAAAACTTCAAATGCTGGGATAAAATCCAATTTCATGAAGATTTTCTTTTCTCTTCGTATGCAAAGGTAATGAAAAGCATCAATGTAGTTTAACAATTTTTAAACAAAATGACATACTGTAACCTTTCAGTCAATAAATATGTAATCAAAGATCAGCTACTTTCAGAGAACTCCTTTGAAAGAAATTTGCAACAGAATCCTATTGAGCGCACACTAGAGTGCACACAAGACATCTATCAAAATATGACCTTTGACCCTATAAAAGATGGAACACTGGAGGCAGCATCACCAAAATCTATAGGCTTCTGGATTATACCAAGATACACCTTCGTTCAAAATTTGAAAGAAATCCGTCAAGGAAATGTGGCAGTTAGAGCGCACACAAGAATATGACGCGGCGGACGCGGAGGCGGCGGCGGTGTAACGCTGCTGAATCCAAAGTACCCCACCGGCATTTGTGATAAAATTTTTGGAATTTGAGGCTCCCAACGCTTTGGAAAGGCTTTAAGTTTCTTATTATCGTTAAAAATCATTAATTGATAACATATAATTATGAAGTATAATGGAAAGGACAATACTTTTATTTTTTAGCTTGTGAACAGTTTCTGAGCAGGATACCTTTATAAAATGTTAATGTGTTTCTCGTTTTTTGTTGTTGAAAATAATTTGTTTTCTCCGAAGTCGCTTTTGTAAAGATGTCAATAATTCAGCCCATTCCCCATAATTACAATTTATTGTAACTAAAATCTGGGAATATATTAAATTGTGAGATGTACCCTTTTCAAACTCTCTTGTTTAAGTAAGTTTTTAGCAACTTCCTACAGTCCTACTTTTACACTGCACATTGAAACAAATGACACACGATTATTAATAATTCATCTCATAAGGGTGGAAATAGAGTCCCTTTACAAAGGGAGTATTGACATAATGCGAGTCGGAGCTTTCGGAAACAATATGGCGTTCAATTCTTCCTAGAAACGGTTATTTCTGGTTTTTGGTCAATAACTGGTCAAATTGTCCATACACATGGCGTCTTGACAACCATTCTCTCACCCACACCGTCCTTGCTTTTCTTTTCCTACCCCTCTCTTTTTTCTGCACTTTTTCAAGATTTTTATGCTGCTCAAGACCAATAATTAAGCCCTGCAGCCACCACATTCAAACACTCTCTTTGCCCTGAAACAACTTCTTGGGCATCAACATTTTAAATGTTGTCCAACTAGTCCGTGAATGAGTTAAAACGAGTCTCCTGATCAAAAAGAAGGAAAAAAGGTGACTATTAGAAGCAATCATCACAATGAATGCCAATGAGTAAATTGTTCTTAAGTTTGGCGTAAATATGACGTGACAATGCGTGTCCTGGTGGTTATGCATTGCGTGAACTATTTGTATATTAGACGTGACCCTATACGGACTTTGTGCCACTAATTGGCACGCATTGGCACGACATAGAGCGGGGCAGTGCGGAACCAAAATGCGGGCAAGTGTCAACGAGGCATAAGGCTACGGGTCGTATCTTGCCCTTAGTATGCTCATGAGATAAAACCAGCATAGATTAAGCTGAGATATTGATGAAATAATAAACTCTTAACTTTCACCAATACAAAATTTCTAGGATTAAGAAATACATGCTGCTTGTAAGTGTCGGCTTGCATGGTGATGTAGATATACAGTAGGTTTGCGGTTGCACCATGTGAGAGAGAGAGAGAGGTTTGAGGACTACACTCCTCCAAGAAAGATTACCGAGTCAGTCCTTTTCAGGACTCCTCAAACCTCTCTCTCTCTCTCTCTCACATGGTGCAACCGCAAACCTACTGTATAAGAAATACATGTATCTCACTTCCAGTGTATGCCAAATCATGTTATACGATCCATAATCCCAAGTCGTATAAATAAGGGTGCTTTCTATTTTTTTTTTCAAACATAAAGCTCCATCTATAAACACTATATAAATCATTTCTATACTTGTTTTTTCAAACTTCCTTGGATGAAGTGACTTAAAGGGAAAGTAAACTGGCTCCCGTGTATATGATTTAAAAATACCTTCATCTCAGTCCTAAACTACCGATTCTGTCCCTGGTTTTCTTCCCAGCATGCACCATTCTGTTGACTGCAGACACTTAGTCTTAAAAAACATACCCATTAAAATGATTACAGCTTTATTCACTACTCTTTGCGACATATTTACCACTAAAATACCACTAAAATAATATGAAGACATAAAATGCATAAGTTGATTTCCTCGAATTCTCCATTGTTATTATTATAGCCTAATTCATATGAACTTATTTGTCAACGCGTCTGTTGAAAAGTATGCATGGTATTTGTATTCAGACTACGGTCGATCGCACCGAGAGGGTCTTTAGACAATCCATGCATGGTGCACTTTTCGTGAACAGGTATATGGGCTTTTAATAAGCAGTAACCATATGCACACAAATTTGTCCGCCTCTAGCTGCGTGCGAGGGCCGAGTGCATTGTGCAAGACGAAATGGATAGACGGAAGGAACTGGGGGACTTGAAGTGACTAAGGGCCCCATGTTTCGAAGACAGTCTTTGGTCGTAAGTGGCCACAATGTGGCGCTGTTTTAAATACATCATCTCAGAGTTATTTGCGTGCCAGTTCGCTTTCCCTTTAATCACATATCTCTATCATTTTAAGTATGTTGTAATCTTAAGTGACTCTCACACTCTGCCGTGTAGGCCTACCGTGTGCCACCGTGCGCGAAAATGTCTGCGGACGGTGGAGAACGGCGAGGGCACACGGTGGTTCGTTATCAAAGCGGGCAACACGTTAATAGGGCGTTGGCGCTTATTTACACCCGGTGGGACCCGGCGAAAGTTTTGGGCATGTTCAAAACTTTGGCCGGCTGGCACCGGCCGCAAGTAAGCGGCAAGAGGACGGTGTTGAACGGTATTGAACACTGTAATGAGGACGGTATGAATACTTTATGAAAACGGTCACACTGTATGAACACGTTCACAACACGCTCATATCCCGTTACAGAACGGTGATGAACGGGCAAAAAAAAATCCACCGTCTGCAACGGGTTGTAAGCGGGTTGTGAACGTGTCATGAACGTGTTGATACCGTGCCACCGTCTTCATAACGTATTCATACCGTCCTCATTACAGTGTTCATACCGGACTGCCAACGGGTGTTTCCAAAGCGGTTCCGCCTGATTCTGACGGCGCCGCCTCCCTAACGCATGGGTAACATCCTGTTAACGCCTTGACGTTCCCATAACGTCCTATAACGGGTCCAAAACGTGTCCTTACCTTCACAGTAGCGTCATATGAACGTGCCATTACCAACAAATTTACTTTTGTCACCGTGTGCCACCGTTTGTCACTAATTTTTGGGTATATATAGAGGGGTTTCGTCAGATGAGCTTTACTTTTTCTTGTCATGACGTCAGCAGTCCGGGGACTCGCTCACAGGACGCTCCGAGCGGTGAGGGGACGCTAAGTGACTGGTAGGTGGCTGCTACAATCCCGGTGCACACGTTCGAGACCCGGTATGGGCCCGGTATGGAAACGGTCAGAAGATGGCAACGAAACGGTGAAAAGATTAATTTTATGAATTTTTTTTTTGCGGCCGGGGACAAGTTCGCTCAAAACCCAACGTTCTGGACTCTGTTGTTTTTTAATAGCCCGGCAGGTGGACGGTAGGCCTACACGGCAGAGTGTGAGAGCTCCATAAGTTGTAATGCCATACAATAGTTTTTGAAGCGATCAAATTTAAAAACGCATTTTGGCTATTAATTGTATGAATTGTGCGGATAAGCCCTCCGATATGACGGTTTGAGCCCTTAATTCATTCTAAAACAGTAAGGCCTAGACAAAAACTTTCTGCATGTGACACATATGAAAGTAAAGAGCAGGTGTTAAGCTTTAAATTGGTGTAGGTCATTATTTAGTTGTAATGTCATACAATAGTTTTAATAGCCTTCAAATTAAAAAAATATTTTGTCCATTTCCTATTAAAATGTGCGGATTAGAGCCCCTACATGTATATGCCGGTTTGAGCCTCAACTTCAATCTGAAACAATAAGTCTCAATAAGACAAAAATATATGTGAATAAATAACAAGGTTCCAGCTTTTTTAACATGGTGTAGGTGATTAGTTAGTGGTAATGTCACACAATAATTTTAAAAGCGTGGAAAACGCATTTTGGCTATTATTGTATGTACTAGTAGGACCCGTGGAAATCCATGGGTTAGTTGTAACATTGCGTTGCGAGCAGAGAAGGTGAATCCTGAAACAAAATGTTAATGTAATGTTGCGTTGCGAGCAGAGATAGGGAATCCTCAAACTACAAAATGTGATTTGAGAATCCCATTTCCGTTCACGTGAAATGTCTACGTGGAGTATTTTAGTATATTGGTCAAAGCACTTGCCTCTCATTCCGTGCTTAATACGTTTACACAGTCGACGTGTACATTAAAAAAATGTGATCAAAACACTGACCTCCCACTCCTTTGGTCATGATCATTATCACAGAGCTGTTCTCAGCCCAGCTCTGTCATGCACACAGTCCCAGTCATAGCAATCTGCGTCATGTGCAATCTTACTTTTGAGAGTATCTCCCACAGATTTGCACATTACTTGAATTTCTTAAAAGGTTTCTTCCCAAGAGGAATAACTCTGCTATGAGTTTTAATAACGTGCATGCAACAAAATCATGAAGTTGCACCCTCAGAATCATTGGCAGATGCGCTGCTGGTCACATCAACATGTACGCTGTACGGGCTTACATGAAACGGACCATCTGATTCGTTGATGTGCATGGAATAATCTGTTGCGTACTTGAAAGAGGAAATGTAATTGGCTTACATTTTCGAGATTTTGGACACAAAATTCACTGTTTTGTCATCTTTTCTAAAAAATGATAGGGTTTCTTGAATGCCGAGTAATCTGTTATGCATCTATAAACATATATTTGTGTCATACTGTCTCAATAAATATTAGTTACCCTCGCTGGGTCACGAAAGTTAAGAATTCTGGCTGTGCATCGATCGTTGAATATGCATGTTGTATCTCTTTCGTCAAACGGCTCATGCATACCAAATTTGTTTTCGCTCTGGACGTAGACACAGAGGCGGACCACAGGCGGAGCATAGCCAATTCCATAGAGTAGACTCTCCCGCGGCCAATGGCACCGTGTACAGGTACCCAAAGGGGATGGTTTAAAAGGAGATAGTCACACCAACTGCGGTTGCCGATGTCATTAAAAAACCAAGGGAATACAAAAGCTCACGGCGATGTCATACCCCCGCGACAATTAAGCACATTACTATATAGACTAGCAGGACCCGCGGAAAATCCGTGGAATTCTAGGGGGGGGGGGGGGGGGTTGTAAATAGATTTATAAATTAAAACCACCAAGAACTGTATTTGCAAAATAGAGGAAACCATAAGTTCCCCACTCAACTTTATTTGCCATTTAGAGGACACCATGAGTTCCCGCATAAGTTCCCGACCCAACTCTAGTTATTCTCACACATAGCTGCATTAACTCTCCTGGCTGTTTATTAAATACTGTTTAGACAACCTCTATTAATTCTCGACATTTCTTCAACTGAGTCCACTCCAAATCGGTACTTAAGTGACAATTGAAGACACCTAAATAGCAGTAAAATACAATATTTTCAACATACCAATGTTAGAAAGAATACTTTGAAAATTCAAATCCTGAGTCTACTGTCAAACTTGCCGATCAGCCACTTCGTATTTATTGTGTGCATTAGTGTGCAATTGTGTTCAATTGCTGCCTCTCTGCAAGTATACAGCGCTAAAGGTCAATACGCATTAACATTGACTCTATGCCTAACACGGGGTAGGCCCGACCCGTTGCATCATGCATTTGCTACACCACATTACGCGAGTTGATCGTTATCTGCTGTGTATCTCTCTGGCCTGCCTATGCAAAATTAGTGCTCTTAACCCCCAACCCCGCTTATTTACAGGCTGGCTGAATATTTCCTCAAAAATTGGACCCCTCCCCCCCCCCCCCCCAAAAAAAAGTGCTCTTGTTCATGTGGCGGCAAGGTGCACGCATACCAGTACATTATTTTATATCTTCTCTAGTGTGTTGAGTACAAAATATTAAAGATGTCATCTTTTTTTCTCGCTCACAAAAAATAGAAACAAATATGTCTGTAGTTGTGTACATGGCACTTAATTAGTTTCGGAGTGATGTATCCGGGGTTTTGGGGTGACGCAATACCCTTTATTTCTAAAAAGGGTGTCATAACTGAAGAAAAAAAATGTTTAAAAACGTTCCTTTGGAGTACTCCAGTAATCTTTTAATACTGAAATTAAATTATGCATAAGTCGAAACCCAACACTCCCTTCCAAAAAAGTGTTTATTTATTATTAGTTTTATATTATTATCATTATTACAATATTTATTTTTGCTCACCTTGGACTTGTTTCCTTCTTTAGCAAGAACTACATAGAAGTCACTGTGGAAGGATGTATTGTGTAATGTAACATCCTTCAGAGAGGGAGCAGAGCATATAATCCTCGCCACATTGTGTGATGTAGTTCGTCCACGTATTTTATCATCCACACTAAGATTGATCTTTAAAAAAAAGCAAAAAACAAAATATACAAAACAAAAATGATATGAGAAAATCAGAGTCCATTGCTTAAGTTTAAGACCACCTGAAATGTTGTTGATGCTTCTGTCACTGGGCCTGCATACAGATTTTGTCATTGAATGATCACAGAATGTGTATTTTACAGCTGTCCATACAGTAAAGGTGTCATGGTCGAGTAGATATGTCACCGGACTGTGGATCACAAGTTCCACGGTTCAAGTCTCGCTGCGGCACTAATGTCCTTTGGCAAGGCATTGATCTACATTTTTCACACTCAACCCAGGTGAGGTAAATGGGTACCTGGTAGGATTATTCCTTGAAAGGCACTGTGCGCTGATATCAGTTGCCGGAGCTACATATGTAAAGCTAGGGTAATAATTTCCAAAGCTCTTTGGAAACGCATAGAGACTTTGTATTATGCGCTATACAAGAACAGACTTTTATTATTATTATTATCATCATTATTGTATCATCAAAGTAGTGCTATGACCCCTTTTTTTGTTTTGTTACAAAGGAAGGTCTTGTATAACATTTAGTCTGTAATGCAACATGGTAAGGAATGGCCAATTTCAAAGGGCCCCCCAAATTGACTCTCCATGAAAAGAACTACTCTGAAGTTTGAGCATCAAATAAACAAGAAGACTGGTTGCAGCAAAACTGCTGTTTGGAATGCCATTTCAAGAAGATGTCTTATTTTCTGACCAGAAAAGGGTTGGTAGTCCAATAAAACTTATTAAAATAGTACTGTTGATATTTATCATATGCCTATAACAGTGATGGGTAGATGATACTGCCTAAGTATTATCACATTGTCTGAGCTGGAGATGAGGGCAATATGTTTCATATCAGCTTCCCCCCCCCCCCCCAACCTAAATAAAATAGCCAATCAATAATCGTCATTAGTATTTATCCACTTTAAAATATCATTAGTGTCAAATATTGTACAAAAGAGATCACAAGTTCAATATTTTTTATTAACGTTTCCTTCTCTTCTCTTTCTTTCTCTCCAAAATGTTATTTTGTGTATGAATTATTTGATGCTTTTTAAATCTGATTTTGTATAGTGCTCTTTATTTCACTGCCACTTTGATTTACAAATAACATTTGTATTTGGTTTTATATATGTTTAAAGTGGAAATAAAATGATTTGATTTGATTATATCACAGATTATCAGGTATAAGGTCATGGATATGAGAGAATGGAAAATAGGCATATTCAAGACACATTCTTAAAAAATGCATGTCTATAGATGCCTGATAGATTTGCAATTAATGGGGAAGTCCACCCTCATATTAAGTTGGTGTTAATAAAAGCAGAAAATGAGAGAGAAATAATGGAAAGTTTGAACAATATCAGATTTTAAATATGAAAGTTATGAATTTTAAATCATTTTAATCATTTTTTTTTCTCAAACTGTCACTTAACTATTTTTCTCATTTTCTGCTTCTATTCAAACCAACTAAATATCAGGGTGGAGTTGGTGGACCCCTTTAAATAACAATACTTATTAATGTATGTAAGATATTAAACTTACCACATCTTGATATAGTCCAGTGAATACATAACCTGCTATGGTGTGTGCTGTCATGAATGGGTTTATTGTCAGAGATGAGATTCTACCCCTCAGCAAGGCTGCGGTATCTAGGTCCTGACTCTCAAAGGATACATCAACCAAGAAATCCATCTCCTTTCGGTTTGGGGTGTTACCCTGTACCATGCATTTCATGACATGGTTTGCAATGGTTTTGTCCCGTGATACAGTAAAGTACAGGAGATACCTAAACTCCTCCTTCCTTGGTAGCACTACTTGCTCAATCAGCCTGTTGAATTCATGACGATCAGATTCATACAGGGAAGCAAGATGGACTCCAGCCATGTACTCCTGAAACAGTTTGTGAGGGAAGAAGACTGGCAATTGCACATGAGAATTCCTCTCATGTATGTCCATGCTAGCGGTAATTCTGTCCTCCTGAGACAAAATCCCAACCCGACAGGCAGTGTCCTTGGATTCTCGGCATATTTCGAAATCATCTTCACCGAAAACCGAGGTATTTTCTAGTAGACCATTGAGGGCCTGTTTGGCAATTGGTCCAAGGAGCTCATCAATTCTTTTCAAATAGGCATAGAGTGAAGGGCTGCCTACTTTCTTCACCTCTTTCTGAGCATAATGTTCTTTGAGAAAGGCAATCATTGTTTTGAATATTTGAGAAAAAGTTGTCAATGATTTCATTTCCTTTAGTTTTTGCTCGCCAAGTTCTTTCCACATTAGACACAACATGGCTACATATATAGGATAGTGGGCCATGTTTTCAGCTATAACATCATTCTCACTGGTGAACTGGATAAGCTGATTTGCTTTATCATCATTCTTTGGAAAGTATTTGTGAATGTAAACTGACAAATTCTCTCTGTTGAAACCCTCGACATGAATGAATGTGTAGAGCTTCATTAGATCACCATCTGATCTAATCTCTACTGCTCTCCATGGGCGAGTGGTCACCAAGACTGGGCAAGAGGCAAGTTGATCCGAACAAAGGACATCTACAAGTCTAATATCACCAGTCTCAGATGAGCTTCCACATGCCTCTGAGGAGGTGACACTTGGCTCTGATGGCTGAAGTTGCATTTGATCAGTAGGCTGTGATTCCGCAGATTCTGTCTTCATGATTTTGCCACTGACTTCGTCTAACCCATCGAATGCAATGAAAACCTTATTAGGATTCGACCGGATATAATCAGTAATCTGAGAAACCGTTGCTGGATTGTTTTTGGCCAGATAAGACTTTACAATCTGGCCAATATTGTGTTGCTTAAATTCACGTAGAGGAACAATCAAGACCCACACAAAGTGACCGAAATGCCTCCCTTCAATCCAGTCCCAGGCAATCTTAGCACAAAATGTAGTTTTTCCAGCCCCTGCCCTCTCCCTGAACCATGATCCGCTTGGGGAATTCTCCATTGACTTTGAGATCAAGGATATCATTGTAATCTAGCTTTTGCTTCTTTTTGTTATTTTCTTTTTGTAAGAAAAGATTAGTATACATGTCTTTAAACTGCACGATGGAAGCAGGATCGAGAGGATCAGCTCTGATCTTACAGAGCGTTGACCTGTACTTGAACTTGAAATCATTTGCACACCGCTCAACCAGTCCAGGAGAAAGTGGTTTGTTCTGAGATTCAGCTGAAGGAGGTTTGGTCTGAGAGTCTAGCAGTCTTGATGGCCCTCCTAAAAAAAAAAAAGATAATCCATATTCACATGATATAGATGAACATAGTTTGATCTTTACAAGGTACATCTAAAAAAAGTCGAAAAGGTCCGAGGCCAATAGGGTGACCTACAATGTAAGACTAGGTGCATGTTTAAAACATCCTACACGTTTGTCTGAATTTATATGACTTCAATCAATTTAAAGGCATTAATAATCTGAGTAATTAGTGTAGACATGTACTTGTAGATGAATATCACTGAAATAATTTTTAATAGGACTTTTCAGCAATGCAGAGTTTCCCTGACAAGCACACATCTTATTTTGAAGAAAAAAAACACAAATATAACTGCATCTCCAGTATGTCTCTGCCTAAATTCAGTTAAGATAGGGGCTTAAATCAATCTTTAAATATCACAATGAGAATATATATAAATACATGTTGACCTGATCACTTGTCTCCCTACGATGGATCAAACCATATGTAGCTTTTTTTTTAAATGTTAATTTCAGTTAAAATAGCTAGTTATTGATGTGGTGATAATTGTTTTATTTTGCTGACCTTGACCTTCTTAACCCAAAATATAATTAGTTTGTATTAATATTGGGATGCATACCACACCAAATTTGAAATTCATGGCTAAAATAAAGAAATTATGAAAACATGCATAGGCCTGATAAAATTGGAAACTTCTGTAAACTGTGGCAAATGTATAGAACACAGAACACTCACTATCTAGATGATACAAACTAACTTCTCTTTCATGAATGGTTTTCTATATCTTCTGGTGTAGCAAGAATTAGTTTTCTGTTTACCTGTGCTATTTGGAATTGGAGGTCCCTCTTGTAATCCGTCTGATAGGC
>JAVYIG010010824.1:0-65868 GCA_035222895.1 Strongylocentrotus droebachiensis
CCCTTTAGTCCAAGTTTCATTGGATGAGAACTTATACTTTCAAAATTATATCAAACAATTAAATAACTTAGCCTTAGGTTAAGTTTTTGATGTTGACGCCGCCGCCGCCGCCGCCGCCGCCGTCACCGGAAAAGCGGCGTCTAGTCTCGCTTTTTGCTATGCAGGCGAGACAAAAATGCAAAAATCGTCTCGCTCGGTCGCTAGCTACGCTCCCTCGCTTAATGTTCTTTAAAATGTACAAGTAAACATTGCTGAAAATCTGTATTTCGTTGGTATAGCGTAAGCACAGTTTACACTGTATGTTTACAATATTAAGAGTTATAGAATTACATCAGTGCTAACAAAATTAATAATAATATTCCGCTCGCTCTTATTATTAAGTTTTATTTTTTTAAGGAGTCCCTTCCAACCTGGTTATACAAATATTGTCGCCTGAATTCCTAAGGGGAAATGGTGTACATCTTTCTAAAATAATATATTAT
Source organism: Strongylocentrotus droebachiensis (assembly GCA_035222895.1). NCBI lineage: Eukaryota > Metazoa > Echinodermata > Echinoidea > Camarodonta > Strongylocentrotidae > Strongylocentrotus > Strongylocentrotus droebachiensis. The sequence goes on from JAVYIG010010824.1 coordinate 483, forward strand.
TAAGTCAACCTCAAGGTCCTTCGTTACATGACTAAACCAAGTCTAGTCTAGATCTAATATAAGTTTACTAAAAGTTTATCAACTAGATCTAAATATGTACAACCCTTCGCCTCGGGGTGCACACTAATTACCGGCAATGTAAAGGTGAAGTGTGAAAAAAGCATAGTGCTTGTTTGTTTACTATATTTTGGCTAAGGAATGTAATGTTGTAATACAACAACATTTCAAAAACATGTGAAAGTGTAAGGGGGTAGTCACTTCAGTCACCTTCACCCCTCTCGTTCACTAGATCTAGGGTCTAGATCTAGACTATGCTCCCTCGCACTTTGTCGTCCCGGTAATGAAGAGAAATCGCCGCCCCTGGTTGGTACCACTTCTTATTAATTTTGATGACACTTGTCGGCAAGTTCATCTTTTTTTTCGGAACGAACGCAAAAAACTGCAAAATTTGCTGATCTTTTGTCAATATTTTACTAATTTCACCTCCAATTCAATACAAAATTCCGTCTCTCGGTAATTTTAGGTTTCTCTTTCCATTAAATCTAGTGATATCAGACTTTCAAAATTTTACCGATTTGTTGAGTTAGCGAACTATGGTCACACCACCATCAAAATGATGACGTAGATCCTAATCAAATGATTGATTGAAAGCATACACGTGACCAGGCATTTATTTTGCGTAATTTGGGTAACGACCGGTCATTACCCAGTGGTAATGACCGGTCATTACCACATCTTGTTGTTGCTATCGTAACCATTGAGATTTCATCGTTTTACTTTTACTCGCGAGAATGGCTGCCGCGGCATTTAAAGTGCCTACTTTTGAAATTCTTTCAACTGCACAAATGCAAGAGTTATTGAATGGGACTGATTCTGCTAGTACCAAGAAGAGCATAAAGTTTGGCTTTGCGAAATTTGAAGCTTTTTTGGGCCTAAAACAAATTGAATTGGGTGAAATCACAACCGACAGGCTTCGACTGGATGACGTTTTGTGCACTTTCTATTCAAGTCTCCGTCGCGAAGATGGATCGTGGTACTGCAAGAAAACGATGCAAGTGATCAGGTATGGTGTACAGAGACACTTTTTGGACTTGCATAACTTTGATATTCGTGACAAGGCAACATTCTCACAACGTGTGAGAATGTTTAAAGCCGTCTTAGTGAAGCTCAAGAAGGAAAGCAAAGTCCCCACCAAGCACAAACCCGCGATCTCATCTAGTGACATGGAAATCATACAAAACTCGTCGGTGCTCGATTGCGACACGCCAGCTGGATTACAGAACAAAGTCTTCGTCGATTTTATGACATATTTCTGTAATCGTGGTCGAGAAAATCTTCGAGAACTTAAGCCAGACGATTTTCGACTTGAGACAGATGAAGACGGACTTTGATACATCACTAGAAGAGATCAATTGACAAAGAACAATCGTGAGGATGATAATGAGGTATCGAACAACGGAGTAATGTACGAAATACCTGGAAGTTCAAAGTGTCCAGTTGAGAGTTTCATGCAGTTTGTATCGAAGCTGAACAAAGATTGCCCTTTTCTATGGCAGAAACCGAAAGCAAAGAAGCCAGAAGATGGTGACAACTGGTACTGCAATGCTCCCGTTGGAAAAAACACAATGGGAAATAAGATGAAACAAATTTCCCGGAAAGCTGGATGCTCAAAGTTGTACATAAACCACTGCTTAAGAGCAACATGCATCACGACCCTGGATAGAGCCGGTTTCGAGTCTCGAGACATTCAATCAGTGACCACAGTGAGCAGTCACTCAGGAATTACTGTAACACTAGCCACGAGCGGAAGAAACAAATGTCCTCACATCTTGGGAGTCATCTCTACGAGAAAAGAAACATCACTTTGCCTAGTGCAACTCAATCGGTTCCAGATCCTGGTCCTGGACCAGGTCCAAGCAGGCCTAATCGCGCCTATTCCATGCACACGACCAGACAGCCGCTTGAAATAGTAGTTCCGGATCGTGACTCAGATAATGTAGATGTTCATATGTTAATTCCCATCAACAACTATCGTTTTCGCTTTCGCAGGAGAAGGTACACCAGGACCTTTCAACGACTTCAAATACTTTTCAAATCCACGATTGTGTGGTGAACATTTATAATAATTAAATGTTCAACTTCAAGACAAGACTTTGTGTAGGCTAGACCTAGGCCTAGATCTACATGTAGATATGTTTGGCTTTGAATTGCGTTTGACGTTGACTATTTCAGCTTTTTAAACTATTCTACATGTACATTATCGCTCTTTGGAAGTTGCACTTTGGAAAGACATTTTTACCTAGCTGGTTCGGGTTCTAAGTCATGAAGTTAGGCCTAGTCTACTTCAACTTCTACGTAGACTCGAGTCTAGACGTTCATTGTTCCAGTTGAAGTTTCAATTTCAAGTTTTTCTGTGACCTGTTGCATTGATTTACAAGTTTATGATGGATGATCCTGATGATAGAGATTAAAAAGTAAGATAAAAAACAATGAGTTCTAGATCTAGAATCTAGTCTAGAGTCTAGGTTAGAACTTTCTTAGATCTAGAAATGTAGTGGTCTAGATCTAGTCTAGATCGTACTCTTAGATGTAGACCTAGAGTCTAGTCTAACGTTAGATCTCATTCTTGAGATGAGGTTGATTTATCAAATAACAAGGATCCACGTCATAATTTTATAAAACAAACACATCATTTTGTTCGGGCATTAGTAACATAACCCACACTCGGTACCTTTGAAAAAGTCTAACCCGCCCGAGGCAATAGCCGAGGGCGGGTTAGACTTTTCCAAAGATACCTTGTGTCGGTAATTCTTACTAATGCCCTCACTGCTGTGTATTATTTGTATAATAATACCCCCCATCCATAAAGATCTAGACCTAAATCTAGTAGGCCTAGACTAGTACTAGATCTAGGTCAAGTAGACTAATATAGGTCTAGATCTACTAGTGGACCTAGTACAGATCTACTAGTACCTACCCCGAATTCAAGTACGTTAGTTGTTTAGTCTTGACAAACAGGTCTACCAAGGCTTCTTCGTCTCTGCTCCTCAGCTTGGACACACGCAGCCGTTGTTGGTTTTCGGTTTGGTCTTCAAATAGAAGACTAAGCCCTCCAATTGTCTCTCCTGATTCAATTTTCCTGTCTGTGGTGAGTGCTGTCAAGGCGTGTAGTCTGATATGAACATAGAACTGTTCATCCATAGGCATAGCCCTAGTCTGACTCATAGGCCTGGAGGCGGTGGTGATCTGAACAGTGTTGCTCGTCTCTGCAACATCGATAGAGACATCGATATCTCTCACTCCGGGTATCGTTGAGAGCACTCCTTCGTAGCTTTGTGATGTCACTCTCTCAGCTGATAGCTTTGTGACTGATAGAAGCTCCGGAGGAGATGGAGGGAAACTGAGAGACGAGTCTGAGATGATGAGAGTATCTAACATCAAAAAGTCTTTGAGGCAGGACCATAGGCCACTCGTCACGTCGGTAGTTAGAGTAGACCCCTCGAACTTTACTGTCCTAACCTGTTGTTCAGACAGAGAGAGAGAGAGGCAAGGGGGGGGGGCGGTGAAGAGAAAGAGAGATAGAAACAAATAGTCAGAACAGTTGATGAAAATATCTATTTAATGTCTAGTCCATAATCTGGCCTGTTCTTATATTCATCTATAATATTCTCTGCACTTACTTCGAGCCACCCAAGATGGCGTTTAATATCAATGAACTAGTACACCCTGCCTTTTCGCCGGGGGTAGAAGTCCAAATATAACGTCATCTTCGGCTTGCAGCAGGTAGGGGGGGGGGGTTGGGAAGTCGCGGTGAAGGAGGTTATTTACAATGAAATCGGCTAGATTCTGAACCATCTAATGTCTTGTTTTGGTGGTAATCATTAAAGCAAACATGACCCTATCTGAAAATATTCGCTAAAGTAATGAAAGCTCCCTTCTCTACTCCTTGCTACTTGCTTTTACGTCATTTTCCCTTTTTGAATAGGCCCTAGGACCTAGTATTATGTGTTTGCATTATTTTTCTCGTTTCTGGAATGCAGTACCTTGATCAAGGCCGTAATTGGGCAAAGATGGAAAAATGATGATAATGAATCATACGTCTTGATCATTTTATCTTGCTTTATTATTTATGAAGATGCCATCAATTAATCAATAATCTATTAAAACAATCTTACCCCTTTGACTTATAGTTATAGCGGAGGGATGGAAACGTAATCAATCTTTATGAAATTATTATTGTAAACACATTTTGTCAAATGAAAATGTGCATACCTGACGTTTAAGTTGCTCTGGAAGATGTTGCATCCCAACGACGGTGTAGACAGTCGGTGACTTTAGAACAATACTCTCTGCATTCACACATCTTTGAACCAACGAAGACACATTTTGTTGAGTAACCTTGGTCTCCGATGAGCAGTCAAGAAGAATGCGATATCGCTCACTCTCATCCAAAAAGCGGTTGGAAAGGAGCGCCTCCATTATTCGTATGCAAATGCTGTCATCTGTGCCAGCAGCAAATCGGATGAGATTCTCATAGTCACCGATGTTTGCTTTGACGTTTCGCAGCAGTCTGTCCAACTTAGAAATCTTCAGTCGTAACATATATTTCTTCGTTTTAGCAGCAAGGTATTTCCCAGCCGAGTGTTCCTGAACGAGTTTATGATAAAACTCAATGGTCGTGGATGTGGTATTGTGGGATCGTGGGAGCATTGTCGTTGGAATCGTCGTCTTGGATAGTATCCCAAGCTCACATGCCCTATCAATGATAGCGGGAACTCTTCGGAAATCATGGGGCGTGAAGACTAGTTTTTTAGAGTCGTCGATTAGACCAGCTAAAGCAACCTTACCCAGCTTACGAATGATTTCGATTAGTTCTTCTTCTGTTATTTCGTCTTGTGTTATTTGTTTTTCTTTTGATGTTGCTCGGGCATTGGCATGGTGCATCAGAAAAACATTCACGCTGTCTAATAATTCTGTTTGAGTTGCAGTTTTAGTGTTCAAACGCTCCTCGCTCCATAAGTGACAGACCATGAGACAAAATAAAGGCGTTTTAACAAGTTCATTAATTAGTGGTTGGTCATCAAGGTAAACCTTCAGACCATGTCCATGACCACCACAAGGATTCGAAGTTGAAGCAAAGAACTTGTCGATGTACTCTCGTGAGCTCTCTTGCGAGAATCCTTCGATCCACATCTTTGTGTATACCCTTGGAAGTTCCGCTTGATTGAAGAAGTTCTCTAGATGAGGGCGCGTTGTTACAAGAACTCTACACTCTGGAAATTCCTCCCAGCGGATGACACTGACAATGTTGCTCCCTAAGCTCCAGTTTGAAGAAGAAATACCCGCATATTCATCTAGTCCGTCTAGTATGATGTGACAGATTCCCTGATTCTTTCTGATGAAACTCTCTAGACCCTCTGGTGTGAGATCATCAACATCACTCAATAGTTGGGATTTGATGGCTTCTCCGATAGATGTAAGCTGACTTGTATTTCGGAATTTCACAACAAACAGAAGTGGCAGGTGTTCTAATGCTGACCCCTCTCTGTGAACCCAGTCGTAAGCCATCTTAGCAACAGCCGTGGTCTTCCCTCGTCCAGCGGGGGCCGAAATGAGGATTCGAGCTGGCAGTCTGCCGTTTACTTTCGTTGAAAATATGTCAGCAACAGAACCCTGGAGTATTTCCTTCTTGTTCGTGTCTTTACCATGGGCGTCCTTTTGCACCATTGTGACAACCGTGTGCATATCTTCGAACTCAGCATAATCACTTTGATCCCACGGTTTCATTTGAATTTTGCACAATTGATTTCGGTACTTGTTTTCCAACTTTTCACGACATTGCTGAACAGTCAAGGATTCCGAGATCTTCTTACTGTAGATATCTTGAATGATACAATCATATATAAAACCGAATATTATTATACTCCCATGCTCTATAAACCCCTTCGCAATTCTTTTTTTTTAGATTCTCGTTGAAACTCCGACGATTTGCCTCTTTTCCATGTAGCAAAGGCCTAGAAACGCACTTAACGCTGCAGTTATCTTTGATTCGACTGTATAGATCAGTCAGGAAAACGTTCTCCAAATCGGTATTGAAAATCATGGATTTATTTTCTCCTATTTAAAAAAAAATCTTTTTCAAACAAAAATTAGAGGACAGAGATAAACGGGGTGAAGGAATATGAAACAATGCTATCCTTTCATATACCATCTTCAAATTTGGTACCAGTGTCTCGTCAGTTCCCGGACCCTCGCTTCCCAAAGGACAAATTGATGTTGTCTTAAATTTTACGTTGTTAAAACAATTAACGGGAGAAGGAAGTGATTGATAGACCCACCTGGATCACCTGATATCTCCTTATTTGGTGTCACCCTGAGATGTGTATCAGCAAGCATTACTAGCTTAGCGTCATTGAGAGCTTGTTGCAGTCTATGATGCTGGTCGCAAGGCTTCACGGTCTGTCTCCAGTCAAACAGCATCGCACGTGTTCCCTTGTAAGTCACTAGTCCTTCTATCCTGTTGGTCTCTGTGTATCTATTTATTTCTGCAATCTTGAATCCGAGTGTTCGTCCTAAGGTCTCCATCTGCTCACCCGTCTCGATGTCTTCAGCCAACTTGAAGAGAAGATCATCGGAAATACCTCCATGAACCGCCATACCTATGGGAAAATAAACAAAAGTAAAAATTAAGAAACTTATTATGAACATGAATGAATTGCTCCTAATTTAACAAAATGATCGTGCTTGTTTCCATTGATATAAAGTTCCCCTTCTATTGATAAGTCACTGTAACTTAATACGTAGAATCCATGATACATGCTCCGCCGACGATTGCTCCGCCGACAGTTACTCCGCACTATTGCTCCGTGACATTTGCTCCGACATTTGCTCCTCCGACAGTTGCTCTGCCGGCATTTGTTCCGCCGACAATGCTCCTCCGACAATTTCTCCGCCGACAATTGCTCCTCCGACATTTGCTCCTCCGACATTTGCTCCTACGACAATTGCTCCTCCGACATTTGCTCCGCCGACAATTGCTCCTCCGACATTTGCTCTGCCGTCAATAGGTCCTCAAAAAAAGAAAATTGCCCCGTGGATAACAAATGTTCCTACGACGAATGCTTCGTCGACAATATTTCTTTCATGGGTTATTTTTTTTTTCGGTAATAGGAACGTTTCAAGGAATCAAGATTGTGGATTAATGAAGTTAGGTTAATTAATATGATTACTAGTATCCTGAGGTAGGAAAATTTCTGGAAAAACGAAAATCTTGAAGCTCTTCATTGCCGGCTAAAATTGAAGAGCTTCTGGGGGCCTGGTCCTTGACTTCTGGCACTGGATATGGCTAAGGCTATATTATGTGTAGGTCCATAAGTCCGAAGAGCAGGCGCGGATCTACGGGGGGTTTAGGGGGTTTAAACCCCCCCCCTTGGGCGGCCCAAAAAAAAAAAAAAAAAAAAAAAAGGGAAAAAAAAAGAAGAAAAAAAAGAAAAAAGAAAGAAAAAAGAACGCACGCTGGAGAGAAACCCTTTCAAGTGCAAATATTGTGAGAAGATATTCAACTCATCTGGTAACTTAACCAAACACATGATAACTCTGGATATAACTGTGTATTTAACTGTTACTTGATTTAAAAAGACGTTATCATGCACTGCTTTTTATGGTCTCCATTGTGTTAATAGACAGGGGCGTAGACAACGGGGGGGGGGGGGGGGGGATGAGGGGGATGCATCCCCCCCACCTCACAAGGTGGGGGGTGGCATGTACTATCATCCCCCCAGGTTTTGGGGAATGATATTTGCTTACTTAATAAGTCATAATGATGATAATAATAGTAATAATAATAATGATAACAATTATAATATTAATAATAATAATAATTATGATGATGATAATAATAATCCTCATCATTATTGTAATTGTGTTTATTGTTATTAGCCGCATTCACACGGTGAAAGCCAATTCAGACGGTAAAAAAAATAAAATCTTACAAGTATTTTGTGGTTATCTTGTGGTTTGGAAACCACAAGATCACCACAAGATTAATACAGGCGCGGATCTACGGGGGGGGGGGGGGGGGTTAGGGGGTTTAAACCCCCCCCCCCCCTTGGGCGGCCCAAAAAAAAAAAAAAAAAAAAAAAAAGGAAAACAAAAAGAACGCACGCTGGAGAGAAACCCTTTCAAGTGCAAATATTGTGAGAAGATATTCAACTCATCTGGTAACTTAACCAAACACATGATAACTCTGGATATAACTGTGTATTTAACTGTTACTTGATTTAAAAAGACGTTATCATGCACTGCTTTTTATGGTCTCCATTGTGTTAATAGATGCCAGGAAAACATCACTTACGGGGTTCAAATAAACACCCCAAAAAAAATCGGCTCGCCGCTTCGCGGCTCGTGGACGATGCTCCGCATCGTCATTATTTTGGTCAACCCCCCCCCCCCTTAGCAAAAAGCTAGATCCGCCCCTGAGTCATCCCCCCAGGTGTAAGAACCTGTCTACGCCACTGTTAATAGATGCCAGGAATACATCACTTACGGGGTTCAAATAAACACCCCCAAAAAAAATCGGATCGCCGCTTCGCGGCTCGTGGACGATGCTCCGCATCGTCATTATTATGGTCAACCCCCCCCCCCCCCCTTAGCAAAAAGCTAGATCCGCCCCTGGAAGAGTGATAGAGAGAAACAGAGAAAGAGAGAGAGAAAGAGATGGAGAGAGAGATAAAGACAGAAAAATGAGTTTGTGTAAGAGAATAGATGGGATGAGTGTGAGTGTATATCAAAAGCTTGCAACCAAAAAGAACTAAATCCACTTTTTGAAACTAATTGCATGTTTTACACGATTTGAATAGATCTATGTCATGTGTATCTAATTACTAAATTTTCCATCATAATTGTTTTAGGAAAATATGAAAATACTGATATGAAATGTGTACTTTCAACCAATTTAAGATTTTAACCAAAAGGCGCTATATATCCACCTTTTTATTCTGTCCGATTTACCCAATCGTGCCAGCTTGTGCAAATTCGACCAATTAGAAAGCAGGACACAAAGAGCTTAGCACAGCACATAGTTTAGATTTGATGAATAAACAGAGACAAATGTGTGTAATTAGAAAACACTGACTTTCTCGAAATTAACCGTAATGGATTTAGCGCCGTTTGGTTGCAAGCTCTTCATATGTGTGTGTATATGAGAAATAGATTTAGTTATAGTGAGTTGGTGATAGAGAAGATTGATTCAGGGAAGGGGAGAACAAAAATTGTGTATGTGTTGTGTGAGCGGATGAGGTAGAGATTATGCGAGTGCGTGTTGTGTATTGTGTTTATGAGAGAGAGAGGGAAATAATTAAAAAAATAAATAAGAAAGAACAAAATACAAGAACAGTACATTTTAGGGGGATAGGGTAAGACAGACTATTACTAAGCTTGGGAAGATGAAAACTGGTCGAAAACAAAATTATTAGAAAAAATCCCGCAAACAATTCGGCTTAAACGGTTGCAGTGAAACACAACATGCTCAGAAATATGGAGAGCGCCGTCTAGCGCTGATGAATGAAATCTAAAATAAAGCGAATTATAACAATGATAATAAAACTACAAATACAAATACAAATAGTCATGCTTCTCATCGTGTAAAAAATACCAATATAATCAATCTCTCGTTTTGGGGGAATTTTTCGAATGAACGGTTAATGAGTTACAGTGTTTTTCCTTCATAGATTATATGATTTCCCACGCTCCTAAGCCCCGCCTCCCAAAATTGCCCGAAACTCAGCAATCTCGCAAGTCACGTGACACTACGTCATCGGGAGAATCTTCCGACCTTCTGCTGCATTGCGCGAAAGTTTTTCTCGATTGTTGTTACGTGCTTTAGCGTTGCAACTTTTTTTTTTTAACGAAAGAGTTTGATTCCTCCGGCAATTTTCTTGATATTTTCCTTTGAATTTCACAATGCCGTCGAGGTGTATCGTGGATGGCTGCTGTAATACGAATCAGGACGGCGTAAGCCTACATCTTTCCCCCCAAAGACCCGAATTTGAGTAAAATTTTGACAGCTAAAGTGAAGTTGACTCGAGCAAGTTGGAGCGGCCCCATGCATAGGCTCCTGTGTAGTGTACAGTGCAGATTTCGACGATTGTGATTTTGATGATGGGGTGCATGCCATCTTCAGCATTCAACATTCAATTCAATTAATTTATTGTTCCTCTTTCAATTTTTCGAAGTACTGATGGTAGGCCTACAGTTTTTATTTTCCCTCAACCACTTGGAGAAAAAAATAAAACTCCCTTCAGCGGTCCAAAAAATATTATTACCCCCTGCCAGTCAGTGCCTTGGCTTGGTTTGAAAATGTATGGGGAATTTCACTTTTTTTTTTTTCTCTGGAAATGACTCTGTCCCGATCTCTTGCAATATTTTGTCCTATCTTTATCTCTTGCATTTGCAATATCTCTCTCTCTCTCTCTCTCTCTCACACACACACACAATATCTCTTTGCATCTCGTTCTATACCTCTCTGCTCTTCCATCCTGAATTCAATGCACTCCTTATTGTTTACTAATCATGTGAAAAGTAAAGTAAGCAAGATTGCAAGAGGACCAATCACTTGAATGAAATAGTATGTGTTATATTTACTTTGAATAAAATAAACTGCAACAACTATGAAGCATTGTTAGGGTTAACATTTTAGAAGTATGAAGAAAGTAACAGATAAAAAGAAAGCACAATATATATTTGGGGGATTGGTCAACTTTAATTTATCACATTAACTGAAACTAAGAGTGAGTGTATGTAAGATGTTGCTTTGCGTGAAAGACATGGAAGAAAAATACACAAAAGATATATAAACCATTTGGAAGGTCGATTTGTCCTATAATAGCTACATCATGAAATGGTGCATGTACTTTACATTTCTAATTCCCATATTAGCTAATAAAGTTTCAAATTGCCATTTAGTTTCTCTATCTTGTCTTGACCCTAAACGGCATAAAACGATAGGGTAATCACAGACTTAATAAATACAATATCAATTTGAATATGTCGGACATGTATCTATTTACTTTCTAGTATTTACTTACGATTTTCAAAAGAACTGATTTAATTATACTGAATTTACCGATGCATTTTAAGGTATAAAACACAAGAAAACACATGCTGAAATATTTATCCCACAGTGCATCAGAAAACAAGAGGCACGGAAGTAATGATTGCCTTGCAGTTTCATCCATTATTCCTCTAAAAATGACAACTATTGAAAATGTTCAGAGCGACATTTTCAAGCGTGTAAATCTACACGATTACACAGTTACACGATTCAGGTGAATCGTGTAAACCGTGTAATCCGAAAAATATATCGTGTAATCGTGTTGCGGAGATTTTCGGCGTGTACTGTATGTAGTACCTTTAACACCTGGTGGGAAATTGTTCTACAAGAAAGACTGCTGAACTGTACACTATGCAGGTTAGGACAAGTGTGGTCTACCTCCTTAATTCATGCCACTGTTTGCTGTCACCAATGGTCTCTCATTTATGATCTTTACATAATATTTTTTCCTTCATTAATAAAATTATCAAAAAATGTAAATTCTGTACATTTTTTTACGATAATAATCAACTCATATATTGTGGGCATCAACTGAGAGACGAGGCAAATGAGAAATTCTTTAGTACAATATGTAGCTGTAATATATCATACGAAAATAAGTAGTTATTATAAGAGAACACATTTACTTTCCCGTATTTTATAGCTCTAAACAGAAAACATTGGCTGACAGCAAATAACTGCTCTAGAATGAATTAACCCTTTTGAGAGTTCATATGTTAATCTACTTTAAACCTATAGACAGTAGATCACAAGTTTAATTTGAAAGAATTCCCCCCCCCCCCCCTGAGGAAATATAATAATAATAATAAATAAATAAATACATAACCTTGAGGAGATAAGAAGCATTTACAAATGAAGATAACCTATAGCTCTAGAAGGTATTTATATCATGTGGAAATTCAAAAACTTACGGGTATCCCTTTTTAGTAAGCTTTGTAACGCATTAAACTAAGGTAAATTACTTTAGCCACAATGTTAGAAAAGTAAATAACATATCAATGTCACCTTCAAAATAAATTTAAAAAATGAAAAGCAAACATCCATGTCTTGAATGAATCACACTACACCCCCATGCCCAAAAAATATCTGTATATTCTCTTCAAATCCTCTGTATTCTGAGGAAAGTAAAGTTGTCCGGATCTGAGGTACAGCGCAGGACAGCAGTGAAACTTGCACTGATCTTCCCAGGTATCACCAGCACCATCTAGCTAGCTGACGATAGGCAGCGTGTCTATTTTTCCTGCAATGAAAAAACAAAAACAAAACACACAAACCATTAGGGATAGTAACATCTACCTCCTATCTATAACAGTTGTGACAAGACAAAATATAAATGTACAGAAATAAAAGGGAAAGTGCACATTTCCGATTTATCTCCACTCAATATCATTCAACTTTAATTTTCCTTTAAAATTGCATCTACTATTAGGAACGTCACTACAATTTGACGCATAAGCAGTGATGGCATGTGACCATGGAATGCAACAACCGCCACTTCTATCAATCATATCCGTTTTAATACTTTGCACCATTTTTATTTTACAATATATACATGAGTAATGAAGTCTGAGAGGCAGCGATGGGGGAGGGACACGAACAGTGGGGTTCGAACTTTGTAACAGAGAATCACCAATATTGTTTAATGTCTCATCTAGAAAATCTTGATGACACAGTTATGATACATATTGAATTCAATAATTTGGCACCCCCCCCCCCCCCTCCCGAAAAATTGTGCCTGTACAGTGAACCTTAATGAGATATATCTAACAAACTATTGTTAATTTTCTGGCCCAACTTCTTTGTATTCTATTGTGTTTTAGCCCTGATGATATAAAATGGTTTCGATAAAACAGGTAGTTTTTCTGGTCCAAGGAGTTTGTTAAAACGAAATCCCACCGTGGAACTAAAATGTATGTACACTCACTCATTTTCAGTGGCATCTTGTCATGCTTGTTGGCCGTATATGCTGGCGGTTCTGGTAGAAGGCAGTCTCAAGTACCCCCCTGCTCTAGACAAACACTCCTGAAACCAGGACGGTCTGTGATGCAGTATAACTCCTCCGGCCCATAACATTGTCTGCGTGAACTGGGAACTTCTTTGAAGCAGATGGTCTCCACGACCTTCAGCATTGCAAAGCAGCCTCCATGATCGACTGCATGAACACCTGAATGAATGTATAAACAAAAAGTTGTTTATTTTGTGTATCTAATCTTGTCTGCGCTAAAATCGTGTGAAAAAATAGGACATGTACATGATGTATCCAGTAAATGTTTGACTCAAAATGTTATTAGTTTCAGAATTAACATTTCATTGCAGACTATAGTCCCCTAGACTCTGTGTGTTTTTTTTCTGAATTTTTTTTTCTTCAATAATCTAGATCGAAAGTAAATAGAACTTAGAAGCCAATCATACAATACAAAGGCTCGAGTATTGTTTTGATTGGTGTCGCAAATCCTGACTCGGAGCTCGGTCAGCTCAGCTCAGTCAGTGACAGTTTCATTACGTAAGCCATGCCACGCACTCCGGCCGGCCTCCAGTACCGCCCCGCAGCTGGGCGGTGTAGGCCTACGGTTAGCGGCTGCAGCATCACCGGGTACATCGCATCGCATGTGAATAGTGCCGATTGTCTCAACCCAAATACTAATTAAATAACTATAAATGCTCCTTTATATAGCTATTTACATCATTCTCACCAATGATTGTGGCCAAGTCTTTCTTCGATGTCTTCCTGATTATCACGAACGCCGACAAAATTAATTGTTTCAACTTCTCTCAGTCTCACTGGATCTGGAAAGGCAGGCTGAAACTGTAGTGTAGACAATGAATATACCGGGCGCAGCTCAGTAGCAGCAGGAACTTCACCTTTTCCCTCAAGTTCCTCTTCAAACTCAGGCAGATTTTCTTCTCTGTCAGACAAAGAATCCATCCTCGTTGTCACCTTCACACAGGTGATCCATTTTCCCAGAAAAAAAACAAACTTCCAAAGCAGCAATGTTCAGTCCGTAGTTTTACAAATCAACGCATAATGCCAATACAATCACGCATTTTACCCTCACTCAAGCCCGCTTTGTGTTCTCCCGCTGACGTCACAGGGGATTACGTAATCGCAACCCAGCGTCAACAATTTCAGGGGGCGTTCCCAAGCATATTTCTTTTTCTCATTTTGCAGCTGAGTGATTGAAAATGACTGGAAATTGTTTTCATCATCAGTTTCACGATTGAATTTGAATTTGAGGGGGTTTGATGTCATAGTACCTTTAAAGTCCACTCCAAATTGTAAAATAAACCGATTTTTTTTTTTTTTTTTTTTTTTTGCTCAATTGATCGTGAGCCCGGCAGCCATTGATCAGCGTCAGATCGACGTTGCTCTATCCCTTTATTGTTGAACGCCAAACAAGGTAGCAGCAACTTCCGTCTTTTAACTACTTTCGGCCGGGGTTCGAACCCACGACATCCCGGTTGTGAGGCGGACGCTCTACTGACTAAGCCAACATTCCGGTTGAATAATTCAATTACTCGATGCTTGGTGTAAAGGATAATAACGCTTATTCATCCTTTTTCTTCAAATACTACATAAGATGAACGTTTAACTTCCGTATTATATATCAGACCATGCCTCCCACCCCTTTAAAGGGATCGTTTAACAATGTTAAATCTGAGATACATGGTCCTACATGTTACCAGTGTCTGTGATATAAAATTATGGTGTAATATTGAAGCCCTAAACAAAATCGCGCTTCAAAATGATCAAGAAGTGCCTCAAAAAAGTTTTAAAAAATTGAGAGACCGGTTTTACCATACTCGTTTTCCCCAATAGACTGTAGTGTTATGAAAACCGTTCGGTGAACGGTTTTCAAAATTTGTTATTCCAATCATTAATATCTTGATAATCAGACAGGCGATTGGCTTGTAAAAGTCATGGAGTTCCTGACTGACCTAAAGGTTTGTAATTATCATTGCGGCATGAGCTAAATCAAGGATAATTTCTAATGGATCTAAGACAAAGTTACCGGGTCCTTTAACACATCAGTCACAACGCCAAACCGAGTCCAAACCGACTGACTGTGTTGACAATGGGTATAACGTAATTGTTTGATCGATCTGTTATCGGTCTGTCGGCGGTCTCTTTAGTGTGAATGGGGTGAGCGAGATTTTGTAAGCATATGTATTATTTATCATGGATGAGTATCAAACATCACATTTAGCATCAGTTCAGTTTAGATTTATTTATTTCCCTTTCTTTTAAAGACAAACAACAGTAATAAATGTATAAACTGTTAATAATTCCATAAATCATTCAATAATTGTACCAATATACAAGGTTGAATCTACTTTCACATAATTTCTTATTTTCTTAATCAAGTGATTCCATAGTGTTAGTCACAATGCAATTACATGATCACTACTAAAATTTATCTTCCAACCTACATTATGATTTAGAGTCGTTCTTATTGATTTTCAAGCAAAAACTGATAAGGGACTTCGAGCCCCCTCCTCATTCCTTCAACCCCTCGAAACAAAACTGCTCCTCTTGATTGCTGCCTTATTTCCAATATTCCATCCCACCCCAATTTAAAAGTCTAAATTATATTGGGTGCAAGTACATGTAGTTGATGAATAACAGAATTATCAAAAATACATCCAGCCCCTATTTGCATTATACCTGATAAACAAATATCAACAAGAATGTAAATATCATTTCGTGCCATCCCGCGTCGTTTCTGAGTGACCTTTACGCTTTGCGTAAGATGATTAAGGGTCTACATCTCTTACTATCATTGTAAAATCGTAAGTTAAAAACATGATGACAAATGTTTTCCAGTAGAAGAAGCTAGCTCTTTTTAAATACATGCATCAAACATATGAGAGAAAACGACAAAATGGGATCCATACCGGAATGTGTAAATGTGTTGTTTAGCAAGCCATCCAAATCTTTGTTATTGGAGGTTGACGGGGTGGGGGAGGCAAAATAAATCATGCCGAAATCGTCCGAATCTTTATTCAAATTTAACCAAGGCAATTCTATTGAAACCATTATGACCATGGTCTAAAATACGGTTTAGACTTCAATCTTGGTCTACGGCGCGCACTAAATTATAAAGGTTTTAACCATGGATTAAGCTAAACCTCCTACATGAAGTTGTGCCTTGAGATGAAGATTATATGGAGTGCATATCCCTTTATAAAACTGTTACAGGATGTGAATGGAAGGCCCTCTTAGGCTTCACCCCTCCCCCGAGCTTGCACTCTCTGTAATTCACCTCATATATAGGTTTAATCTTAGAAAAAAGGGCACAAATTGTCCGACTTCTACTAACGTTCCTAAAAAAGTTTATTCAATTCAATTCAATTCAATAATGGTTTATTATGTAATTTCAAAATACATGCATCATAATTGTCATTTTACATGAAAAGCAGCAGAAGCTCGATTATTCATGTTTACATGTTGACATAATAAAGTGACAAGTTGCATTTTAAAATATTTACACGTTAAAAGATTGTTAAAAATACATTCAAAATAACATTACACGTTGAAAATAACAAAAGAAAGTTTTATACTCTCGTTTAAAATGAATACATTGGATTTTAAGACTAAAGACGACTGAGGTGAAGACTAGTACTGTGTTTGAAATTTAACATGTAGTAAAAAAAGCATTTAATTATGGTTAATTAGATTGATCAAATATGGTAAAGGGCTGTTTTCGAAGCGATTGGTTTTGCATTTAAAATTATGATATGTAGGAGTCTGACGTAATGGTATTCTAATTTCTTTTTTTGGAGGTAGCCAGTTCTGGCATGCTGGGTGAATTGCTAAACATTTTGCAAATTTTATACACAGTACTAGTCTTCTTTCCTCAAGTGTACTTAAATTGCATACTTGACATGCATGTGAATATGACATAAAATTAGAGCCTAAAATAATTTTGCAAACCCTCCGTTGTATTCGTTCGAGACTGTTTTTCTGTTCAATGTAAGACCACTATGAAACACAGGGGCGCAATATTATAATACTGGTCGTATATAACCTGTGTAGATTAATACTAACTCATTTAAAGGTAAATTGAATTTCTTGAGTTTCCTCAACATATACATTTTCTATTACATCTTTTCATTAGCTCATTAATATACAAATTCCACTTTAGATCAGACTGGATGATCACTCCAAGAATCTTAGCACTATGCCTATTACACAACTCGGTGTTGCTAATACAAAGAATTTCTGGGTCTGGTGGATTTTTCATGAAACTAACTTGGAGGGTAAAACACTTTGAGGGATTTAGTGACATATTATTCACAATAGACCAAGATTGCACAGAATTAAGTACTGATTGTAATTGTGAGACATCTGTAGATTTCCGACATTGTACTAACGAGAGGTCGTCGACATATTTAAAATACGGTATAGAAATTAGCTCCATAAATCGTTTACCATAATTAAAAAGAGAATTGGCCCAAGACGTGTTCCTTGGGGAACACCTGCATGATTGAATTCAACATTTGATAAAACACCGTTATATTTTGTATTTTGTTTACGAAATTCTAAAAAACTGGCAATCCAATCTATTATCCAAGGCCTTATATCCATATGAATCATTTTTATAATAAGAATATTGTGATCTATGAGATCAAAAGCTCTACTAAAATCTGTACAAATAACAGTTGACACAGATTTACTGTTTTCTGCATTTGTATATAGACTATGTAAAAGACAATTAATATAATGTGTAATAGATAGACCCGGTCTATTGCCAAATTGGTGAGTGTCAATATGTTTATCAATATCTTCTAATAACCATTTTGCTATAAAGGATTCTGCTACTTTGGAAACATATGAAGTCAATGCAATTGGGCGAAGATTATTAATAGGGCCCCTTGGAAGAGCAATACTCGTTATTGAAAGGGCCACCCTGTATAAAGAAGACTTGAATAAATAAAAGAATAAATAAATATGAGGAGGTTGAGATTTTGGAATCTGACATATTTCTGCAGTTTTCCATTGGGTTGGAACTTTTCCTTGTCTAAAAGATTGGTTTAGAATCTTCGTAAATGGTACACTCAATTCACATGCAAATTCCCGTATAATGCGTACCGGTATATCATTACTAACGGATGCTTTTTGCAATTGTATTTTACGTAATTTACAATACACTTCCCAGTTACTGATTTCTGGGCTATTGCACTTTGAAGGTAAAAAACATGGTAAAGTCCTCCTATCTAAGGGAGGAAGATCAGAGGCAATAGACACAAACAAATTATTAATTGCATTAGCAGCTTCTTTATAACAATGAGGTTTTTGTGATTCAATACCAGGAATAGTAATTGGAACGGGGTCACATTTACCATTTGTAAGTATTTTAATATGTTTGTACCAAGCAGACGGATTATTCAACTTTTCTCTTTTTATACGAGAATTGTAATCATTATTTTTAGCAACAGATAAAGCTTCAGCAACTTTATTGCGTAAATGTTTCCAAAGATAATTATTTCCTTTCTTAAAAGCGTTTTGTCTATCACGGATAAGTGATTTTAAATGTGGAGTTACCCATGGTTTATCAGTATTGCACAATTTAATTTCACATGTAGGCAAGTATAAATCAAAATGAGTTTGAAGAGTTTCGATTAACCTGGTACACATTAACGTTAAATCAGAGTTTTGAAAAACTTCCTCCCATGTATGAGCAGTTAACCACTGACCAAACAAGCGTATCCCACTGTCTTTCAATGGACGTACAATCTTGGTTTTCTTTTTAGTTGTTCGTTTAACAAAATTATCAGGAAACTGAATGATACAGTTGTGGTCACTTTTGCCAATTGGTGCAAGAGTAATATTCGTATAAAATTCAGAAAAATGTGTGTAAATCTTGTCAAGTATGTTACATTCCCTCGCGGGTTTATCCACTACTTGTTTAAACCTATCATCTCTTACGATTTCTCGAAAGTTAAAATCACCTAAAATTGATATCCCTGCATCGGGGTGCTTAACATATAAAGAATCCACAGTCATTATGATCAACATAAGCAGAACAATTTGGATTTTTCGGCGGAAAATAAAGAACACGCAGTATGATACATGATAATTGTCTCGGTAAGTGTGGTGGTCGTAACATTACCCATATTGCTTCAATATTCTCTGGCACAATAATATCAATTAAAAGATAAGGTTCTAGTCCATGTTTGGCAAGTAAAGCTACTCCACCTCCTTGTCGACCTTCGCGTGGCTTCGAGAAAGTGGCGAATCCAGCAATGGATAGTAACTCTAAAGGTGAATCTTTAACTTCCCAAGTCTCCGTTAGCGCTACTAAATCAACACCGTTGTCTTTCACAACAATTTCAAGCTCATCCAATTTATTGTTGATCGATCTTGGATTTGTAAGTAGAATCTTGGGTAAATTAAAACCGTGACTTTCGCATCTATCTATAGGAATCTGACGAAGATTTAAAAGATTGGTTCGTAATTTATTATTATTAAACCGATTTCTTCTAGGTTGAATTATAACTGGTATCGAGCGTGTTGATTCATCGTCTGCTACATGTACGTATGTAGGCTTCGAAAATAGAAGTGAATCCTGTCTCTCTAGCCTCCTTCGTCCTGCTCGTTTGCCACGATGGTGAATTGGTTTCCGTTGGATGCCCAAGCTCTTGATGGTATTCCATACTGTAGGTAGCAGTCGGGTTGTTTTGGGTGTGTTTCTTAAGGCATATAGTTGAGATAGAGGGTATTTACGGATGACTTTAGTGCATGTTGTAGATAGAGAAGGGCCTGGGTTAGGATATATGTCTCCACATAATAGTAACTCAAGTTTAAATGTTGAATTGCAGTTACTTTAATACAAGATGCGTGCTCATAAGTACTTGTGGTGAAAAGGTTTTGGAGATAAAACACCCGAAAATAAGTTGAGTTACAAACAGGTAAGTTACTATATTCAGTTCTCAGAGTGCATAATGTACATACAAATAGAATGCTCACCGATAGCTTCGAGCTGCATTGACACCGGTCTATTCAAAGCAAACCAGTCAATTGTCCACTCCGTTGTATATTTGCTTGAGTGGATATGCTGCAATGTCAGGCGAGCTAGTACTCCACACGTAAAAATGTCTCCACACGTAAAAAAATGGCTGCACTTAATCACTGAAGACGGCAAAGTCAGATTACTCTCATCACATCAAATAGAGAGTACAAAATCACTGCACGAAATGTCGAAAAGTGTCCATGTGCTATAATCCTTCGACTGTTCAAGTCTTTATCTAAAATAGACACTGATAAATGGCAATAATAACGCAAAAAGCTAGGAGCTTAGGTAGGAAAATGTCAGCTGCCTCCGGGCGCTAGTGAAGTGAAAGCAAATTATTTACGACGTGGACAAGGTAGTTCGTCGAACCCAATTCCAAAGACATAATTTGCTATTAATTTCCTTTCACTAGTTAATGTAGAAAGATGTATGACTGTAATAAACATCGTCTGTTAAGAGCCAGGAAGCCGTTATCAGCGCTATCAGATAATGCATTGGGTTACAGCAGAATATGGGAAAGGGCGTTCAATCCTTTGAGCCGTTTATTTGAATCTTTGTAAAATCTTTAAAAATACGTTTTTGCTTTCGTCATTTAATTCACTTATTTTTTCAAATCCCCAATTTTATGTAATTTCGTTAATTTCAAACAATACAAACAAAATTACTATTGATTCGTTCGTTATCCCCCTTTTTTCTTGTGATTTTTTTATTCATGTTTTTAGGTATAGCGGTTGCGACAACGGGACATACGGACTGACGCACAGACGGATAACCCGCAAATATAATTCCTCTGCGGCACCACCTTCAATGGGAAGAGGCATAACAAACTTTCACCAAACTTGTTATGCTTGTGTACATGAATGTTGTCTCATATACCACTATCGATTCGCAGTGCATGTGATTGTTAACAAGATTGATTCTAATATTTTCTTCATTATTCCAAAAAATTCATAGTACACATCAATTATTTTTTTCTTAATCAGTACTCAATGTTTATGTTTGAGACGTTAATTAGGTTTTAAAGTCGTTCTAGTTAATTGCAAGTAAAGTTTTCGATGGAGTTTGAGCGCCCCTCCTCATTCCTTCAATCCCCCCCCCCCCAAAAAAAAAAATAATAATAATAATAATAATAATAATAATAAAAAAATAAAAATAATAATAATCTTCTTGATTTGCGGCTTGTTTCTATAAGTCCATCCCTCCTTAACAAACAAGTCTATGTTTATTAGGTGATTGCACTTTGTAGTTGATGAATAACACAATTATCACAAATATTTGCAGATTTTATTTGCGTTAAAGCTGATAAAGAATTTCAGAATAAATGTAATAATTATTTCTTGCAATCCCACGACGTTTCCGAAGGACCTTTGTAGTTTGCGTAAGGTAAGCAAGGTAGTACATCCCTTGGTATCATGTAAAAATTACGAGTTAGAGGCACTATATTATAACTAAATTTTCTTCAAACGAAGTAACCCCTCATTGAACACATGCACCACTCGCATAACGTCCTCATTTTCAGGACCATGTAAATTATTTAAAGTTTGATGACCTTTCAGATATCGTGTACGTTTGTCTATTAAAGATGCTTCGTTCGCAAGAAATAATGAAAAATAAATACTACGTCTTTGGTTATGTAGTATATTTTTATATCGTTAACAAAACTGTTATATTGAGACAAGGATAACGCCCTTGAACGTGTAATAAAATGCAGATTTGTACATAATTATAATGAGTCCTTTATTTACCCCAGAAACGTGTATACCCGCGTGTGTGTGTGTGTGTGTGTGTTTGTGGGTATGTGAGGTTACAGGGGGGGGGGGGGGTCAAATAAATTATGAACATTATTCTGAATGTGTTGTCAAAACTAAAGAAAGCGGTTATATTTAGACCATGGTCTAAATTCCAGTTTAAATCTTTACAGTGGACCAATCAAAGTGTAAATGCATTAAGAAACCAACATTACTATCACGAAAGCGTACAAAGGTTCATAGTAGACCAACCAATTCGTGATTTTTTTTTAAACTTTGAACGGCAGTTTTAGGTATTAAATGCATGGCATCCATCCAAAACCCTTTTGATCATGTCGGTGTGTAGAAGAGGTAAAACGTTTAATTTGAACCAAAAGTGGCCGGGAAGGCCTTTTAAGATGGAAACACAATTGAATATAAACAAGTTTTACTTCCAGGCCATAATAATTACTAAAGGGTGATCATTTATCCGAGTTCAAGTACCACGTCAAAGCAGGTTACCTGGTTAATCATGGACACGTGACAAGTCTATGTATATTGGGTGCTTGTAGTTAATAAATAACAGAGTTATCTAAAATATATGCCGATTTTATTCGCGTTATGATTGATAAAAAGATATATTTATAAATGTAAATACAATTTCGTGCAATCACCGGGTCGTTTCTGAGGGACCTTTGTAGTTTGCGTAAGATAAGTAAGTATATGCATCTCTTACGGCATATTGTTCATAAACACAGTATTAATTATCATATGTATGCAGATGACTTACAGCTTTATTTTATTTGCAAACCTGTCCAGAAAATGTGAAGAAAATTGAAAACTGTATAGTTGATGTAAGGAACTGGATGATTGAGAGCCGCTTAAAACTAAATGATGCACATACAGAATTCATTTTGCTTGGCAACAGTAGACAGCTCGGGTTAAATTAGGGTTTATAATGTTCAAGTTTGTTCTGCCCCTGTATCTCCTGTACATCAAGCTAGGAATCTTGGTGTAATATTTGATTATGCCATGTCACTTGAAACCCATTTTTCAAATTGTGTTAAACTGGCCAATTGTAATCTACGTAATATCTGGGCAATTAAGCGATATCTCTCGCCTCAATCCACCCAACAGTTGGTACATGATTTTGTTACATCGCATCTTGACAATTGCAATTCATTACTTTTTCGACTACTCGCCAACCAAATTAACTGATTGCAAAAAGTTCAGAATGCTGCTGCTTGCCTTTTTAACTTAACTCTAGAAGATCATCACATATCCCTTCTATAATCTCAGCACTGGCTCCCTGTTCAACAGCGTGTGAGCTATAAAATTCTACTCTTAACCTATCGTGCACTAAATGATCTAGCTCCAGAATATATTTAACCCCTTCTATTACCCCACTCTTCAGGTCGTTCTGGTTTACGTTTAACACATAAAATTAGGCTTAAAGAAATACGTACCAACAGATATTGGGGGGATAGAGCATTTGCATCAGCAGCTCCTTCTTTGTAAAATAAGTTACCTTTCTCTATTCAGACTGCCAACACTCTTTCTACTTTCAAAACTGGGCTTAAAACTCACCTGATGCTCAAAGCATATTCTTAAATGTCAATATTCTTTTTATACAGTGCATGCAGAACGAATAATCACACTGTGTCACATTGTAATTACCATGGCACCATGAAGTTATGTGATCTAACATAACTTAACATTTAATATTTTTTTTTAGTCTTATGTTGAATATTAATTTCAATTATTTATATGCGCCTTGAGCATCTCTAGAGATGGATATGTTGCGATTAATAAATAATGTTTTTATTATTATTATCATTATTATTATTGTATCATGTTAAAATCGTGAGTTTAAAGCGTCACGACCATTGTTTTCTTTTTAAAAGAAGTTACCTCGCTTTAAATACATGCATGAAACACATGCGAAAAAACAAAGAAATAAGATCCATACTGGGATATGTACAGGTGATGTTTAACACCATCTGGTTTTCGCTTGTTAGAGGTTGAGCGATTGGTGTAGGCAAATTAAATAATGCGAAATGTTATTAATCTTCTTTCAAATTTCACGAACGTGGTGCTATTGAAACCATCAATATGCCCTGATATAGACCACATTTGTTACTGTAAAACACTACTTTCCCCCAAATATGCACTTTGTGTGTACAAATCTTAATAAGAAAAGCTGACATGTTAAGTAGTAGAGTTGCCTATGTTTATATGTTGTGAGCTAGGATCTGTAATATTGAACTTGGAAATATGAAGAAATCTAGAGTTTCGAGACCGTAAGGACCTCGACGGAATAGTTAGGGTCACGTTATTTCTTTGGTTGGTCTTAACATCATGATATTTTTTTTTAATTAAGTGATCATATTTATCTTATATTCGATCTTAACACATACTGGATGTAAACAAGGGGCATTGTAAACAGCAGGTTTTGATTTGAAAATGCCTCCCTGACTTGGAATAACACGCAATTGGTTTCATCAATGAATACATGACCATTCTACATGCTTGCCGATTAGTTTTCAAATTTTCATCTAGTCTGAACCACAAACATGCTATTCCTTCCTGAAAATGATAAATTTACACCCAAAGAATAACAGTACTTGATGAGAAAAATAATCTGTATAGTATGTTTGCATATTATATGATAAACAATATGAAGACAAATGTAGATGTCACGTTTATGTCCCTTAGGTCAATCGATTTCCGTAAAGCACTTATAGGTCAAGTCCAATCCAATAATAACATACTTTCAATAGAAGCACAAAAATCAGACAGACCTATACAAACAAAGTTTGAGCAAAATCGGACAACTAATAAGAAAGTTATGCATTTTTAATGACATGAACAACTTTAAAAATCACTAGACAAATTGACAACTCACTGGTGAGTCTTCCACCTACAAGTATTATTTCCTCACATCAGCGGTTGATACAGTAGTAATATGTTTTCGTATGAATGCACTAATATAGAATAACTTTTGTTAACTTTGAAATCATAACAAATTTGTATTTTAATAAACTATTCATATACAAATTGATAATTATGAATATATACAATATTCCGAAAATTATATCAATTTTCAAAGTTCATAGAAGAATGTGATTTGTCGTGCATGCAATATGATAAAAATCATATGACCTGGGCAAAGGCATGGGGAAATCAAGTTCTTTATGATAAAATGGGAAATTAATGGGACTAAAAAAAGTAAATGTATGTATTTTAAAGCAAGTGAGGCAATGACGTCACAAACTAATAACCAGGTAAGATATTGTGTAGTGGTTTTCATTGCTCCAAAGTTTGTCATACTTTACCCCAAAATCATAACTTCCTTATTTGTTATCCAGTTTTCCTCAAATTCGTTTAGCTCGATTTTACCTGTTTTTCTGCATCTATTGAAAGCAAGTTATTTTTGGAGTGGATTTAGCCTTTTTACTATAATAGTTTTCATTTACTTTCTTTAACCCTATTTTGTGTAGTACTATGCCTGGTGCCAGCAATTCAACCCCACAAGGTCAATTTACCTACAAAACCGCGAGTATTTGAACCAACCGTTTACGCTGGATTTCAATAAAAAAAACGTGGAATTTGTTTTGCCTTGCAAAACTCTATAATGAGTTAAACATAAAAAGGCCGGGCTATTATGCCCCCCCCCCCCTAAGATCTCGGCTGTGAAACCGCCGATCGTCGCGAAAATGTGTACGCATGTCAAGTGAAGTGTATAGAATACTATGGTCAATTCATTTTTTTGGAAAAATTCACCGATTTGCATATTTATGGTAATTTATTCAAATAAGTTCATACAATCCACCTTTTTACCCATCAATCTTATATTCTTTATATTTAAGCATTCTTTTTTCACTACATGTATTCGTTGGACCATTTGAAACAATAATACGACCACAACATTGGGAGAGCTAGGTTATTCCTTATGTTATCTCCTTTTTTTGATAATTTCTTTAATATGTATTTCAGTGTTTTATTTCATTTCTAACTACAATGCAACTATTTTTGACTCCCAAAACAATCACCTTAACTTTAAACAAGACCAAATAACCAACGTTTTATTTATTTTTATGAAAATTGCATTTCAATATGTTTCGTACACAAATTACGAACATGAGCGATTTTCGAGCTGACATGCAAAAACAAAAACATAATTGTCTTTGTCACTGTACGTCCGATTTTCAAGAAAAAATAAAAGGATGCGCAAGACTCGAATGAAAAAAGTCAGCGAGCGGCAGAACGCCATCCGTATGCGCTCCCGAACAATTAGAAAAATCGCGGAGGGGGGGGGGGCATAATTGCTCCGGCCTTATTAGGGTTAAAGTGTTTGCCAAGAACTCGGAATTTAAACACAATTTTCTCCATATTAAGAATGTATTTTCTCCTCTCCTTTTTATTGGCTGAGGAACATCTGACTATAATGTGTTACATGTATATAAAATGTTAAGGGTTAGTATCTCCTAGATTTAGACTTAAACATCGTCTCTCATTTTTGGAAACCAAACATGGATTTACTCTGATGAGTGCTTGCTGAAAATATTTACTATGTCTGTGCGTGTTGCTATTCTTCGATTTTGTAGCACCAATCTTTTCTATGATGTTTGAAGGTTTGCATGGTGGTATGAATAATCGCGGAAGAGGTTTACGGTACACCATGTGTAGACTACTCTCCTGCTCCTGCTCTGCAACTCTACTCGCCTACTCAACTCAACTCTCCAACTCAATCCAGTCTTCTACTCAAACCTCTCATCCTGCCTACAACTTTCTGGTTTACAGTCCTTTTCAGGACTATACTCACTTCCGAAAGATACTCTTCCTTCCACCCTCCACTTTCTCGCCTTTCCATCTCACTTCTATTTTCTATCTACTTTCCTCAGTCCCTCGAGGACTTTACACATGGTGTACCGTAAACCTCTTCCGCGATTAATCTTTTCTATGTACATGCATATTCATTTAAACATTTATTTACACTTTCCATTTATTTGAAATGCAATCCTAAGTGATTTTGGTTATCTATTAAGTTTTGTATAAACTGAAATCACAGACCTCTGACAAAATGTTTTTAATTTCGGAGTTGATAGAAACATTAAAGTTGTTTGTCACACTTCAAGTTTAATGTGCTCACTGAGTAAACAAGTTTACTGGCAAGAATCCATGCATATCTAACGTCAGAGGTAGGGTAGTGGGATGCGGTACCTCCCTCACTTTTAAAGTACCCCAAGCGTTCCTTTTTTTTACTTAAGAAAAGCGCAAACATTTATTTTGTGATATGTTCAACCTTTTTACACTTACCCCCGTTGCCCTAAAATAAGTGCTCCTATTGCAATCTAATAATTGCGCCATTTTTTTTAACTCATAATTTATTATGCTCACCAGCCCAGTTCGCCGGGCGGCGTCATTTTTTTCTGCGGCACAGATTGGGGCTTTTTTTTTAAGAGGTCTTGATTTAACCCTAACCCTAACCCTAAACTTTCCCATAGGCTCAACACGCACCTAACCCCAATCTGTGCCGCCGAAAAAAAATAACGCCGCCGGGCGGCGCGTTCTTATTTAATGATCACGCCATCATCGGCTGGCGGCAAGTAAGTAGGAGAGGTAGCATTGAAAAAGGAACTAAAAAGCGTTGGTGTGGTGGAGATCAAAATTAAATAGGCCAGATTCTGGACTACTCTGAAAGTAGTCTCAATTCAAATCTGATAATTGCTAACTTTTACTCTGACAAGTGCCTTTTTAAAATGTTCGTGAGAGTCCCTTTTTCTTCAGATAGATGATATTTTCCAAATCTAATGTGTCATTTTTCAAATTTGATGAATGCACCTTTAATATTAAATGTGTTAAGTATTCATTTTCAACTACCAAATGTCAGCCTAGTTCCTTTTTGAAAGGTGCCCCTCGTCTTTCCTTTCTAAATTTGTTCATTGGATCTTTCCCAAGCCCAGACGTTGACTACAGCAGATTCCACTCATATCTGTTATCTGCCATTCTAGTAAATTCCTGCATTATTATTTTATTCTAGGTATTACGTCTTCCTCCAAGGTGTTCTCTTCTGTTGTATCTCCTACTTTTCCTTCCATCGAATATTTCAAGAGAAAATGTTGTCTTTTAATATTACCAATTTTTTTTTCTTCTTTCTTTAAATATTCCTACAAGGATATTCTGTTCAAGCACCTGACTATATCAGTTAAATTTTGTGCTGGGTTATTGCAATTATTGACCGGCTCAATTAAATGGCCATCTAACTGTCCACATATTATTGGCTGTTCCTCTGCCTTACTAAAAAACGTAGACGTGACGTTCCTATAGTTCATATTTAGGCAAAACTCTTCACTTGTTTGAGTATTCAGAAATTATTGAATATGTTCCTCCACTTCGGCACAACAGCGCAAATCACTGATGTTCACAACTCTAGCACTGACACTCTTTATATCCGACATTTCCCTGAAATATCAGCTCTGTGCACGGGTTGATCCGAGTTGGGGATAATAATCCTCTTTTGAAATTTGTAAAGCTGGTGATGTCATCATTGATTTTGATTGGAGCTGTTTGCTCCCATTGCAGTTTGGAGATGAGATGTATATTCGAATCCAAAGTTATCCTTTGTGAGTGACTCGTCCCCCTTCTTAATGGTGCCCCCCCCCCCCTCCTTGGAAAGGTGCGCCATCCCCCCCCCCCCCCACATACTCTGCCAGTTATTTTGTATGTCAAAGAAGAAAGAAAACCAAATACATCTATTTGCGTCCCAGAAAAAACATAATAAAAAATAATGGATGTTTTATCATAACTAAATCACAATTAAAATTAATAAATGACACATATTTGTAAAGCTTAGATCCCCTTCTTTCATTTAAACAACTCATATGATGTATATGCAACGCATAAGTGATACAAAATAATTTGAAGAGAGGGTACCAACAAGTCATTTGGCGGGCCGTATCTGAATTTCAAAAAGGAAAATCACTTTTCTAAAAAGTTCATTTTCTGCCCTTTCATATGGCACCTCATTCAAGAAAAATGAGCCAGGAATAACAAAGTTATGCTTGTCTAAAGTAATGCAGCATTTCCATAATTTGATTAAACGAATTCGTTTTCACTGGCTGCCTGCCGTAGCAACACACATAGTTGACAAATCTTTCATCAAGTCTTTCATCTAACCTTTACAAATGTGTGTCATTTATTAATTATAATTGAGATAAAGTTATGATAAAACATCGTTAATTCTCGGTGTCATTTGTTCTGGGACGCACTGTATAATGTCTAAAATCATGCAAACACTCATTTGCTCATACTTATGAAAATGAGTGTCTATTCAACATTCCTTTCTTTCTCTCTCTGTCTCTCTCTTTCTCTTTCTGACTTTCGGCTCTCTTTCTCCTCACTATATTTTCCCTTATTCTCACACAGATTAAAAAACATCAATCATTAAATTCACTGTGTCGGTCTACTCCCCCTTTTCCCCCTCTCTCTCTTTTTCTTTTCCCCTTTTTTCGATTATCTCTCTCTGTACCTTTATCTTTCTTTCAATATTTCATTGGTATTACGCGCATATGTCTACTGATAGAAAGCTCTTTTTTGTATATTCTATTTATTTTCTACTTTATGACACTATTGTCAAAATCAATTTTGTATATTGTTTTACACATAGCTGTGGCTTACACCCAGTAAATATGATCGATTGATCTGTAATTGAAAAACAAGTCAGAACAAAATCTTGGAACCAAGAAGCGTTACATTTATAAACAAAATGAATATGTTGACTCATTTAGTATACACAAATAAATCAAGGAATAAATAAATATTTAAAAAAGTATATAATTATCAGCATCATCATTATTATCACTTTCAATTAAAACAAGCCAACTCTTTACTGTAGCAGTCTCTTTCTATTACTCTTATACCCCATTCACATACACGGTTATTCCTTAAGAGTCCTACGGATCGCCAACTTGTAGTCAATCGCAAGCATCCGTAAATAACTCGCTGGTAGCCGTAAATAGCTCGTCACAACTCGCAATAACTCGCATACACTCGTAAGGATTCGTGAAGGAGGGGCAATTTTTTTGACATGTCGAAAATCTTCTCACGATTGTCCACGGATTTATTTGTCCGTAAATAACTGGTAAATAGGTCGTTACAATCCGTAGGTATCGTAAACCACTCACATCAACACTTTACAATCCGTAAACTGCTCGCAAAAAATCCGTAAATGACTCGTAAATATTTCTTTAACGATTTGTTTCGGTTGGTTTACGATTTGTTTACGGATTACTTACGGATTACTTACGGATTATTACGAGTGCTTACGTGTTGTTTACGATTTCATTCGGGTCGTGTTACAATGGCTTTACGGATTGTAACGAGTAATTGCGCGCACTTTACGTGAGTACTTTACAAATATATACGTTTACTTTAAGTATTCTTGCGTATCGTTTACGTTTTTGGTAAAAGGTATAACAGCTGCAAATTTGAACATTTCATTTTCAGTTGTTATTTTTTGGTTACAAATCGTAAGGACTCGTAAATACTAGTAAATTACTCGTAACTATTCGAAACAACACGTTAACAGGTCGTTACTAACACGTAAGTTGGTGTTAGTTATCCTTGACAACTCGTAACAAATCATGGAATTCTGCCGTAAGTTTATCGTAGTAACTCGTAATAATTCGTACCAAACCGTAAATAGCTCGTAATAACTCGTAACAACTCTTAAATTGGTCGTAAAAGTGGCCAAATCGCAAGGATCCGTGATAGATCCGTGAATTTGTGCGATCCGTAAGGACTCGTAAGAAAAATCCGTGTATGTGAAGGGGGTATTAAATACAAATAATTGTTTTTTTCTTCTAAAATATGAAACAATAAATTAACTACTCACCTTCCGTGTATATCAGTAGGCCTTTGAATGCAGATCAATGACGTCTTTCACCGCCTTTAGTTTAGATGATCTGAACGACGAGGCGTTTCGATGTAATAATAATTGATGATTAATGATCTACGAGCTAATGTTAACACGTCTAATGATATAGTCCGTAATTACAGTCTGTGTAGAAAAATCCTTGCTTAATAACACGGCGGTACCTGCGGCTCAAGTAAATGTCAACTGGGAGAATGATGAGACGAATTATGTCAACACGAGTCTCCTGAAACAATTTCTGTATTTTGATACTATGAAAGTCATGTTTGACTGTCCGGGTGCGATTGCATTTGAATCATCTAATGTGTTCAATTAGCCTACTTGATACAATTAAACTCAACAAGTTCTCAAATTGCGGTACCCAGCTCCAAGCAAACCACTTATTATGGCGGTCCACGAGGAAGAAATAACATTCATCGTCAGCAAGTCGAACCGAACGGGATCAAGTCAAAGTTTGTGACTGGTTTAACTTTTGCACGTGATGGTGATGTCATAAAACTCGTAACCCAGACATTATTGTGATTGTGTGGGTGAGGGGGGGGGGGGAATTTTTTTTGGCAGCCCTTCATAGGTAGATCCACGGACATTTTGAAGATCATTTCCCCTGGAACTTCAAACGCTTTTGTTTAAGGAAATCAAGCGAATAAAATGTAAAAAAAACGAAAGACTTCATGCATGGCTGATAGTCAACGAAACGGAGTTAAGTCTTTTATCAACTCTGTTTGTTGCTACAGCAGGCAGCCAGAGAAAACGAATTCGTTTAATCAAATTATGGAAATGCAAGCATTACTTTAGACAAACAGAACTTTGTTATTCACATCACCAGTGGGCATTCCGGTGGGCAGAGGCATAACAAAGCTCAAAAGCTTTCACCAAATGTAGTATTATATACCCACTGTCGATTTGCAGTGAATGTGATTTTCATCAAAATTGATTCTGATATTTTCTTCATTATTCCAAAACTTCACAGTACACATCAAATCTTATTTTCTTATTCAGTACTCATCTTTATTTTTGAGACCTACATTAGGCTTTACAGTCGTTCTATTTGATTGCAAGCAAACCTTTTAAGGGAGTTTGAGCGTCCCTCATCATTTCTTCAACCCCCGAAAACCCCAGTTCTTCTTGTTTGGCGCCTTGTTTCTATAATTCCATCCCGCCCCAACAAACAAGGGTATGTTTATTGGGTGATTGCACTTTGTAGTTGATGAATAACAGAATTATCACAAATATTTGCAGATTATGTTTGCGTTATACTTGATTAAGAATATCAAAAATAATGTTAATATCACTACGTGCAAGACCGCGTCGTTTCTGAAGGACCTTTGTGGTTTGCGTAAGATAAGCAAGGGAGTACATCCTTGGTATCATGTTAAAATCACGGGTTAGAGGCATTATAATAATAACTAAATTGCCTTCAAATGAACTTACCCTTCATTAAACACATTTGAATGGGGGGGGGGGGGGGGTGTTACACCCACAAATGTAATAACTCCCACAAATGTAATAACGCCCACAAATGTAATAACACTTTACCCACAAATGTAACAACACCCACAAATGTAATAACACTTTACCCACAAATCGTCCCTGTTTTCACGAAGTGACGGTAGTGAGGAAAATCGCACATATTTTCACTTTTGATTTTTTTGCATTTTTGGACATCATTCACTAATACCTTGAACCTTACAAAATTTCAGATCATAATAATGTCTAATTATGCAGGGCCGTCACCAGCTTTTTTCTAGGGGGGGTGCTTTTTATGAAAAAAACCCACAAAAAACACAAAAAACAACGTATTAACTCAATTTCATGCAGTTATATAGCCCGCCGGCCTAGAAAGTACATACTGGTCAAGTATCCCTACCCCCCCCCCCCCCCCCCCCCCTCCGGGTTTTTTTTTTTTTTTTTGTTTGGTTCTGAAGGGGGGTGCGTTCGCACCCTCCGCACCCCCCCCCCCCCCCCCCCCCCTGGCGACGGCCCTGAATTATGTCACTATGACGATGACGTAAACAAGAAAATACCTAGCAAAAGGATTTTCTGTTTTCACGAAGTGACGGCCAAGTACGCGCTTAACAGCCGTCAATTCGTGAAAACATCGTTTGCTCTTTTCCTGCTTTTAATATTTTCACGAAGTGACGGTAGTGAAAATTTCGCAGTTTGGAACAGTCACAGACCATGTAAAGGTGAGTTTTTAAATGTTTTTTAAAGGTAAATTAATGTGGTACACTCTTTTGATTCATTCTGATTCTTTGTAAGCCATAAATATGTCCATGAGCACAGAAATGTGTGAAAAATACACCGCCGTTCCACATATCGCCCCATATACTTATTTTCATGTAAGTGAATAAAGGAGTGATGTATCATGTGATCCAAAACTAAAAAGATCAACTCATGTCTTAACAAATATACATCTAGACTAAATAACTTAAGTGGAGAGTCTTTCTTATTTAGCTCCACACCAAATATTAATGCTATTAGGTTCTTTTTATATCTGCTTAAGTTATAATTTTGAACAAAGTTTTACAGAAAGAAAGTTAGATAGGGTCTAGGCCTAGAATCTAGGGCTAGGCTAGACTCTAGAGTAGAGCTTTACTTTTATTTTTTCAGTAATTTACTATTTAGCTAATTTGTTTTAGAGTCTAGAACTCTAGTTACTCTAGATCATCATTTTATAATTATCAGTTTATATGTCAGCCACTTCTCATCAATCTAGAATCTAGACTAGAGGTGAGTAGATCAGGATCTAGACCAGACTGAGACCTTTCTTGTAAGGCGTGCCTGGGGTTTAAGAGACTTCAGGGCTCCAAGCCCAAGGTCAACATCAACATGGCCAAGGGCAAAGGGAGTTATGAAAATTATAATCATGCTGAGCTGAGATGACCTGGGATGTAGCTCCTCCTGGTTAACTGTTAGTGAATTCAATGATTTGCCTTACAAGCAAAGAAGGACATGAATGAACATTTAATTAAAAATTGGAAATTAGATACAGTCCTGCCCTGAAAATGAATAAATGGCACCATCCGAAAAAGGAATACTTTTGTTTTGAGACTGAAGTAATCATGAGTAGTCTACCTTTTGGGGAACAAAAAGGTAAACAATGTCTACATGTTTAGCTTAGTTTCTCTCATTATCTGAACTCTGTGTCTGTTATATTCAAAGGCAGCACTTTAGTACCCTTGGTCCCTCACCCTATACAACAATTATTTTAAACAATTGTTCTTGATACCAGCAAATGTTGCCCAACTCCACTTCATATTTTAAAGAATTTTCCAAGCAAGCACCATACCAGATGATGTACATGTCTCACTACCAGTACCTACACTTCAGTGGTAATGACATTATGATGATGTTTTTGCTTTCACTTAGTTTCAGATGCAGTAGATACAATTTTCACTTGTATGAAGGAAGCACTGGGAAAGTACATCTACTTTTCAAGAATGCCACAGGCCAGAAACAAATCCAGGTGAGAATAGTTTCATGATCTGTTCAAGAAAATCACACTTTAGCAGCAAAGTACTAAGCACACTCACTGCGTATGTGCATTGGGGTGGTTGTGTTTGGTAGGGACAATTGGAAAATTCTATTTTGGGGTAATAGGGGCAATTGAAAACTTCTGTTTGGGGTCAGTTATGCCTAGTAATTAATTTGATGTACAAAAGATAACATTGGATTCATTTCCTTACCTCTGCTTGCAAATAAATGAAAGAAAATAACTTGTAATTATTTCTTTCATTCTACAAAATTAGATTGGATACAGGGACCGACATGCTGGTAAGATGGGTCCTTGATACTTCACTGAACACAGAGCTGCAGAATGTGACTTGGCAAAGTGACCTAAGAGTGGGAGCGGTATGGAACCGTTGAAGCAATTCACCGAACACGTACAGTCAGAGCTGCATGTGTGACTTGGCATGGTGACCCTTAAAGTCTCCTGACGGCTCCGATTGCGATTCTGATGATGACCCATTGTCTAAGCTTCTGAGCGAGTCAAAAGGTATCTTCTTTCCTTCTTGATTGTTACCCAATAGTTAAAATTTTAGATATTCTTAATTGCTTTTAATGCTTAGGTCCCTTAGTTAAGGGAATGAGTGGTCCTATCGAGGTCAGCATCTAATTTTTTTTTTAATCCTCAACAAAAATTGCCAATACTAAGGTGATACCAAATAAAGTATTTAATTCATTAAGAGCCTCTTTAAAAGTTGGTACCAAAACTACACAAAATAATTTCGCCCAATCATAATGCACTGTAAAGTTTCCCTTTCATAATTGAAATTCTGATAATGGTTTTCTATTGATTGTTCTTTCTCTTATTTCCTTTTGCTTTCACGCAGTCTAGATGAAGGATCTTCGCTGCTTCAACCACTATTGCTTGGATGACATACGTGTGAAGAAACTTGAAGAACTGTTGTTGAAGAGCATGCTTGAGAAACTAGAATCAATTACATGATCGTTTTGACAATGCTTCAATGTTTCAATACCTCAATCTCTCTTTTATACTGTTTTATTTTAAACATTTTAAATATCATAAACAAAGCAAACTCCACTCATAATTGTAATTGTGTGTTGTAATCGCAATGAAATGGATTGATTATAAAATCAATGAATTGATTTAAAGCAAACTGGTAACATTGTCCATGATTTCTGAAACAATGAACTGAATAGTCGTACAGGTGTCAGTTTTCTGTTACAGTATTGCAATGAACTCCTGCACACATAAATCTTTATTATTCAAATGTATAGCTCAGAACAGCTATTTATCAGGTATACCTACCTCAATCAGTAATGCATATTAGAGTTTTCGATTCCAGTTCCATGAATCCTCATATCGTATCTTTGTATTGAGGAATTTGTTTATCTATTTTCTTTAAATGTTTGTATTCACAGGGGTTGATGCCATCATTAGAACATGAATATAAGTTACATTTCCACAATTGATTTTTCTTTCAAAACACAATGTTACTAGTTCACATTTAATGTTTTTATTTTTACTTCTATAGTCATTCTCATCATAATTGTATTTGGTACTTCAAACTATCTTATAATCATACAATATAATCATAATGTTGCTGTTTTGAATTTTATCTGTTTGATGAGAAATGAAATTGTTTAGTCAAATTGATATTTCCATGTTTATCATGCATTGTTCAGCTGATAATTGTTTAGTCAGAGATTACATGTTTGCCTGGGTGAAGACAACCTTTTAGCATTGGTAAACTTTGTAGCGTTTGAGACTGTGTACTACATTTTATTGAAATACCCTAGAAAGAGATTGTGTAAACTGACTTGCTTCTGAAACTCTACTCACAAGATATTAATGAAAAACAGTAATGAACAAAAAAGTAATGATTATGATTATATTAGTCATATTTCCCATTGAAAAAACTGTGCCATCTTTTTTTTTCAAGAACTGCCTCGTTTTGTTACGATCAACATGTAAACCTTTCAGCCAGAACAGGATAACCATGGCGTGCAAGAAAGAGACTATACCACACAGTACTGTTTTGAATACCTCTTTTGTCTTCAGGTAAAAAAATCTGTGCAGATGAACCTTTAAAAAAAAAGAGTTTATTTAGCAACCAGTATATTTCAGCATGCTAATGATATAAAATTTCTTATTCATTTTGTTTTGGAATGGTATTTTGAATATAGATTTATTTCTTTGTTGACTTAATCATACATGTAGTACATGTATGTCAAGCATTTTGTATGTCACATGTGGCATTTATTTGCTATGATTGCTGAATAAACATGATAACCAGGACATTGTGAAGAATAAGTTAAAGACATTTTAGCATATTTAGTACTGTATAATGTGCTAAATAACCTTTGTATTCCGTGGCTGTATACCTGATGAGTCTTTTCCACAAATTTCTAAATGTACATTTCAAAATGCAATATAGTATTGATGATAATTGATGATGATATGTTTGGTATGAATTATTTAATATTTTTAATTTATTCTCCATTTGCCACTTGCTGTTCTGGTTCCAAATGTTTGAATTAAAACTGCTCAGTCAAAATTCATTTTCTGTGTTTATATTGCAGAGTTGAATAGTTAACTACAGATTATGGTCAATGATCAATACTGAATCTTTTTCCTTGAAAAATATTTCTTAACATATTTGCTTTATTTCCTATATGAAAACATATATTTAGCTAGGCCCCTCTCTAAAATTTTAGAAATTCCTCATAGTAATAGAGTAGCAAAAGCCCTAATATCACCCGCATGATTTTCAACAAGAAATGGCAGAATTTGTGTGATATTAAGGGAGATGGAGGGGGTAAAGAGAGAGAGAGGGAGAGAGAGAGAGAGAGAGGGAGACTACTTGAACGTGTTCTTAAGTGGAAAGTATATAGTAACTTAAGTGCAATCTTTAGTTCCTACTACATACAATATACCTGATAATTAAACCTCAAAGAATATTAAATACATATCCATTTTTAGCTTAAGATTAAAGAGAATAGCTTATTAATCATTTTAAAAGCACTTTGTGCCAATATCCATCTGTGCTATTGATAGTTAATTTATTGTGAGCCGTAGCTTCGTGAACAAAAACTGACATCATACATCTAACATCATAATTATACAAAGAAGAAAAGGTGCTCTTATTTTATCCATACATCTATTAAACAAGTAATTTTACCGTATTTCAGTGTCTATCTCATGAAATTGCTTCACACAATAAAAATCCCATATGTTTTATACGCGCTCGGCTACGAGCCGTCACTTCGTGAAAACAAAATACAAGCGTTCTATGTGATTTGTGTTTTCACGAAATGACGGTTAAGTTAAAAGTTCATACAGAGACATTCGGTTTATTCTTATCAATAAAAAAAAACAGCTACCAAACGAGGAAAATGTACTCTATCTCTCAGTTCGCATTATTTTATCAGTACATCAATTAAACAAAACATAATGCTGTTTTTAGTGTCCATTTCGAGAATTCCATCCACAAGGGGAAAGTCCCATACGTTTTACGCGCGCGGCTACGTACCGTCACTTCGTGAAAACAAAATCAAAGCGTTCTATGCAATTTGTGTTTTCACGAAATGACGGATGTGTTAACAGTTCACACAGAGAAATGAAAAAGCAGCTACAGAAAGAGGAAAATGTACTCTTTCTCACAGTTCGAATTATTTTATCTGTACATCAATTAAACAAAAAAAATTGCCGTATTTAGTGTCCATTTCGAGAATTCCATCCACGAGAGAAAAATCCCATATGTTTTACGCGCGCGGCTACGTACCGTCACTTCGTGAAAACAAAATCACAGCGCGTCCTTGAATTTCGTGTTTTCACGAAGTGACGGTAATGTTTACAGCTCATTTCCTCCAAAAATATAAGAAATAATGGAAATATTTAAAGATAGAACTAAACATTGAGATATTTTTCTATCCCAGGATATAAAATTTATTTGCCTTTAATAAATTAAAGAGGTTGAGATTATGGCTTGAACCTTTGAAAGCGATTTATTCAAAACTAACTTTCTTTTAGTTGCGCGCTCTACCGTCACTTCGTGAAAACAGGGACGAAATGTAATAACCACTTTACCCAAAAATGTAATAATTTTGAATCACCCACAAATGTAATACTGACTTTACCCACAAATGTAATAAATTTGAAGTGATATTTTGAATCACCCACAAATGTAATAATGACTTTACCCACAAATGTAATAAATTTGAAGTGATATTTTGTCGAATTTGTTCAAAACTAAAACCCTGTAATAAAGCATGGGTATAGCTAACTACTGTAATAATGACTTTACCCACAAATGTAATAAATTTGAAGTGATATTTTGTCGAATTTGTTCAAAACTAAAACCCTGTAATAAAGCATGGGTATAGCTAACTACCACCTAGCTAACTACCCCCGGACATCTACCCCAGTCAACTACCCCCTCCCCGGACATCTACCCCCGGACATCTTAGCCCATCCAACTACCCCTCCTCCTGGACAACTAACTCCCCCTCCAACTACCCCCCCCCCCGGACATCTACCCCCAAGCAAATTAAGGTAGTTGGGGGTAGTTGCCCGGGGGTAGTTGGATGGGGGTAGATGTCCGGGGGTAGTTTTCAGGGTGGGGGTAGTTGGCTGGGGGTAGTTGGAAGGGGATAGTTGGATTGGGGGGGGGGGGGGGGAATGTCCGGGGGTATTTGACGGGGGGGGGGTAGATGTCTAGGGGTAGTTGCCCGGGGATAGATGTCCGGGGGTACTTGACTTGGGGTAGATGTCCGGGGGGGTATTGTCCGGGGTAGATGTCCAGGGGTAGTTAGCTGGGGGGGGGGTATCATTCTAGGGGGTAGTTAGCTGGGGGTAGTTGGCAGTGGGGTAGGTGTCCTAGATTCTCGATTAGAGATTATGTCTGACATTTCTTTGGGGGGAGTCCCCTCTCTCGTGGTTGTAGCTCCATGGTAATGAGCAGTGTCAGAACACTAAAGTTACAACAAAGTTATTTCGATTAGGATAAACTTTAGTTTTTGCTGTGTTTAGAAGATCTTCATTGAAAAAGATCGCACAACCAAAAACAAACTAACAATTATGCATTAAACAGGTTAATCCTCACGTAGTATATTACAGACCAATCATGTGTGATTCTTTGTCTACACTATAAGTGTATAAACCGTTGTAAAGAAAATTTATGTGTCATATGAGTGAACTATATATCATAAAATATGTTATCTCAGTGTTAAAGCAAATATCTGGAAACTACGTGCCTCTATTGCTTTTTAAAATCACTTACATATTCATGTATTTATAATCCTTATACAAGTGTATGGTTTGTTTTGCATTTATGTCTTTAATCAAATTTCTGTTTAAGGTTGAAAAATGGCTCAAAAGTGGCAAACGCCAAACTCTTCAACAGAGATCAGGTAAAGGTTGTTAATATTCTGTATCTCATTGTATAATTAAAATAATTATTTCCTTTTGATCAGTCATACTTCATTTCAACTCCGTCTACTCTTAAAGCATCTGAAAAGTATTACTGAAAAACTTTTGGAGTTGTACGTGTTAAGTAGTTTTATATGGACGAATACTAAGTTACAGAAAGCCAGGTATTTTAGTATTTCGGCATCTTGTTCTCTTGTTTTTCCTAGCTTAGAAGAATTGTCACGTGTTAGGTTGTTTGCGTTTTATATCAAGTTCAGTTGATGTTATCAGGTTCAATATTGCCCAAATTATAACCTTGTTTGCTTGTAAAAGACGTGTGAGTTACTCCACCTTTTTATACGTAATAATTATTTTGGTTCTGTTACCGTCTGTATATTAATGAAACAAACTCTTCATTCGTTTGGAATAAAATACTTTCTATCTTACAAAATCTATGTATCCATCAATACTATAAAACCAAAACCTCTGCAATTTACTCACATTGATTGAGAGAGTATATAGATATTTTATCAGTCAAAGGGTTCTGCAATCGTTCATTCAAAACATGCAAATATGTTTCGCGCGATCTCGTTATACAGCTATTTATGATTTGTTATATGAAAGTATGCGTTGTTATTTGCTTGTTAACCGATTATCATTTCAGACTTGTTTTTGTTTATATAGCTGCTTGAGTGTTTCAGAAGTGGGGAAAACTGTAATATAAATGTGTTTTGTTTGTATTTGCCTTTGAATAAATTTCGTTCTCAAGAATTCAAACCGTGTACCGCGTACCAATTGGTAGTCTTCAGTATAAGTAATTGATATGTTCATCACATGAAGAAAGGTAATTCATTCACGCACTCATGAAAATATAACATCGCAATCCAACGTTTTAATGTCACTAATAGCGTACATATATATATATAAATATATGTTACATATCGTGAACATATTTCATAATCACATGCATAAAACGGTTCAATCACCCCCGGAAAATTACCCCCCGGAAAACTACCCCCAAAGGACAATTACCCCCTGGAATATTACCCCCCGGAGAATCACCCACCGAGGACAACTACCCCCCAAGGACAATTACCCCCCGGAAAATTACCCCCCCGGAGAATTACCCCCAGAGGACAATTACCCCCCGAGGACAACTACCCCCCGAGGACAATTACCCCCTAGGACAATTACCCCCCGAGGACAATTACCCCCCGAGGACAATTACCCCCTAGGACAATTACCGCCCCAAGGACAATTACCCCCCGAGGACAACTATCCCCCGATTATAATTACCCCCCCGAGGACAATTACCCCCCGATGACAACTACCCCCGTGGACAATCAGGATTCAATAGCAAAAGACGATCTGATACATTGAGAGATGGCTACGAGCCCATAGGATCCCTGCATGACCCCATATTCTTTCAAATAATTTAGCACGTTGTCTTTCTCATTACTACACATTTCCCTTTTCTTATAATTTATGCAACGCCAGCGCTGACTATTACAGACTATTAAAGGGATAGTTGAGTTCTGTTGCAGAGGGCGCTACACAAAATAATTTTATTGTGAGATAATGAAAAACTGAGTGTCAAATTTGAAAGATCATAATATTTAAATGACAAAATCATCTTTGTTTGATCAAAATCGGTTCAGAGACGGCTGAAATATAACGATTTATAATACTTGTGTACCACCACAAAATATATTAGATATTTTGAAAAATTTGAAAAAACCGTTGAAAAAACCGAAATAACGCCTTTTACGTCGTATTTCAGCCAATGCCGATGTTGGCTTTTTTGTGGGTATTTTCGTGTTGCTTATATTACGTACAACCAGCCAGCACATGTATTGTTATTTTTAATTGAATAATTAATTAACGGTCACGGCCGGGTCACCGTGTTCTTTTAAAAAGTGGATCTGAATTGGTATGACCGTAATGGCTAAATTTCACACATTTTGGGGTCTAAAATTACCTTCATAGCAATTTTATGTTCTAAAAGGGCACTAGAAATGTCATAGATAAGAATAAGAGCAATAACCATGCACTTTGAAGGCATTTGCGGTCTGAAAACAAAACTCAACTATTCCTTTAATTTTGCATGACTCTGGCTCTCGTCAAGTACTATGCACACACATATGGGCACATTTAAGAATAAAAAGACATTTTCAAACTGGTAAAAAAATAGTTTGTAATCCACACACTCGAAACTATTTAAAGTACTGTATGCGGGCACCTTGCCGCCGAATGTACATAAAAAAAAGTGATATATTCGGTCATGACCTTGATACACTAATATGAGGATATTCGGGCCTCTCGTTGCCCTTATTTGCCTTGCTGTCAAAATATTGTCAGCGAGCGAGGAAGGAAGACACTTTAGTATCTTCCAAATTTTATTTTCTCTTGTAATTACATATTTTAACCGTTTCTGGTATTTGATTTTTTTTTACAAAATCAACGTTTTCCAAATCATTTTCTTGCGGCACCCCGGTTGAAAAACGCTGTGCTGGAGTTACAAAATCAAATGAGATGAAATACCAGAGAGCGGATACTTATTTTCTTTTGACATGGCACCGTACATATAACTTGAAGGCAATTTCTATTTCAAAATAATTTAACGTACACGAAAACATATTATACTTCAACAGAAATAAATAAATAAATAACGTGAAGAAAACCTTAATTATGGATCACGGCATGGATGAGGGTCCATTATACATACAAAGACAAATACACGATCAGCTGATGAAAAAGTTACAGAGGATTCATAAAGGAAATCTTACATCCTAATTTCTTTGTTGTGCCATTGATGGTAAGAGAGGCTGTAACGCGTACTCATCTGCGCGCAATGTATTGTTTAGTTTCTAAGAAATGTAATTTCTGTTCTTTACTCGGTAGCAAAACTACAGGGGAATTGGGCAACCTCCCCCCCCCCCCATATCGAATTGAATA
The DNA here is from genome assembly GCA_035222895.1 of Strongylocentrotus droebachiensis. Lineage (NCBI taxonomy): Eukaryota > Metazoa > Echinodermata > Echinoidea > Camarodonta > Strongylocentrotidae > Strongylocentrotus > Strongylocentrotus droebachiensis. The sequence continues at coordinate 43,096 of JAVYIG010010824.1, forward strand.
ATTTGAAAAGACTGAAATGAAGGTTTATGCAATTTTCTGTAAATAGCAATTTGGAGAGAAGCTTGCGTTATACATCACAGTCTTATAAATTCCTCGGGAATGATTGTCATTGGGGGTAGTTGTCCTCCAGGGGTTATTGTCCTCGGGGGGGGGGGGGGAGTTGTCATCGGAGGGGGAGGGGTAGTTGTCCTCGAGGGTAATAACAATTATAAAAATAATAACGTTTTATTTACCCAGGGTAGCCACTTCAGTTATGAAACTGCTCTTCCAGCGGGCCCTGCATAACAAAACATGATTATTACTAACCTTCTCCAATCTAATATGCTGAGCGCCTAGCTAAAAGGCAGAAGGTCCCATTGTTATAAGTCTTTGGTATGACTCGGCCGGGGTTCGAACCCACGACCTTCCGTACATGAGACGGGCGCTCTAACCACTGAGCCACCAGGCCCAGTAGTGTCCATGGGGGGTAATTGTCCTCGGGGGTAGTTAACCTCGGGGGTAATTGTCCTCGGGGGTAATTGTCCTCGGGGGGTAATTGTCCTCGGGGGTAGTTGTCCTCGGGGGTAGTTGTCTTCGGGGGGGTAGTTGTCCTCTGGGGGTTATTGTCCCCGGGGGGTAGTTGTCCTCGGGGGTAATTCTCCGGGGGGTAATTTTCCGGGGAGTAATTGTCCTTGGGGGGTAATTGTCCTCGGGGGTAATTCTCCGGGGGGTAATTTTCCGGGGAGTAATTGTCCTTGGGGGGTAATTGTCCTCGGGGGGTAATTCTCCGGGGGGTAAATTTCCGGGGGGTAATCGTCCTACGGGGGTAGTTTTCCGGGGGGTAATTTTCCGGGGGGTGATTGCCCAGGGGGTAATTGTCCTGATACGGCATAAAACAATCAGCGTCAATATTTAAATACATTTAAGGTCACTTATTCAATTACTTTTTTTTCTACGAACATTGAATTTCAGGATATTTGTGGGCGTTAGAATATTTACATGATTAAGAAATCGTCGACGGTCAACGAACCATCGAATCGGTCCCTCCTCTGTGTGTTATATATATGGACCATTTTGACTGATTCGTCAGTTCGTGTGACCGCCGACCAATCATTTATTTGTGACGTGTTGTATCCACATATGTAATAATGTAATTTATTTTTAAATGAAAAAAAGAGGAATAAGATGGTGGGTCTTAGTTTCGAAGATTTGTTTAAATTTCTATTTCCTTTGAAATAACCGGGTCTGGAGGAAAGACTACGCTCTATACCCATGTTATTCCACAGGAATGAGATGGTGAGGTCTTAGTTTGTAGATTTTTTTTTTTTTTAATAACCGAGTCTGAAGTAAAGACTACGTTCTCATCCCATGCTTTATTACCGGGTCTTATTTGGAAGATGGAGGGGTCTTAGTTTAAAAGGTTTTTTTGTTGTTTTGTTTTGTTTTGTTTTTTGTTTGTTTTTTAACTTTTGAAAAGCCGGGTCTGGAGGAAAGACTACGCTCAATACTTATGTTCTTCCACAGGAATAAGATGATGGGGTCTTAGTTTTGAAGATTTTTAAAAAGTTTTGAAATAACCGGGTCTGGAAGAAAAACTACGCTCTAAACCCATGCTCTATTAGCGGGTCTTAGTTTGGAAGATGGTGGGGTCTTAGTTTTGATTTTTTTTTTTTTTTTTTAAATAACCGGGTCTGGAGCAAAGACTGCGCGCTATACCCATGCTTTATTACAGGGTTTTAGTTTTAAATTCGACAAAATATCCCTTCAAGTTTATTACATTTGTGGGTAAAGTCATTATTACATTTGTGGGTGATTCAAAATATCACTCCAAATTTATTACATTTGTAGGTAAAGTGGTTATTACATTTGTGGGTGAAATTATTACATTTGTGGGTAAAGTGTTATTACATTTGTGGGAGTTGTTACATTTTCGGGTAAAGTGTTATTACATTTGTGGGCGTTATTACATTTGTGGGAGTTATTACATTTGTGGGTGTAACAGGGGGGGGGGGAATGGGATCCATACCAGAACATGTAAGTGCAATGTTCTACGAGCCATCCCGAATCATGGAGAGGGTGTGTGGGTGTGTACGTTACCACACCGATGACACCCATAAGATGTATACATTCACCTCCATGACCACTCCCTAACGTCCATCTAAATCATTGAAAGTTTGATGACCTTTCAGGTATCGGATACGTTTAGATGCTCCGTTCGCATCCTGAATTAAATTATGTGTACATAATGAGTCCTTTATTTCTGGCATGCAGAAACACACGTGTGTGTATGTGTGCGTGCGTGTTTGTTCCATGGTTCTAACTTTTCTTTACATGTTTGTTTTAGTGGGCAAGATTCTAAAAACAAGTTCGAATATAATTATTCCGCTCTTTATACTACTCCCCCTGCCAACTCTCTCTCTCTCTTTCTAGTCTCTACCCCCTCTCTCTCTCTCTCTCCCATCTTTCTCTGCTCTATATCCTTCCCGTCACTCGCTCTTTCTCTCTCTCTCTCTCATTCTCTTTCTCTGCTCTATACCCTTCCCGTCACTCACTCTCTCTTTCTAGTCTCTAACTTCTTTATCTCTTCCACTCTCTCTCTTTCTCTATCTATCTCACTCTCTATTTCTTCCCTACTCCTCCCCCTCTCTCTCGCTCTCTCTCGTCCATACACCCTCTCTCTTTCTCTCTCTCTCTCTCTGTCTATCTCGCTCTTTATATTTTGTATTAAAGTGTTCGAAACAATGGGGAAATTGACCATTACATCACAGTGACATTACCGGTGTAATTTTATAGCTGTGACACCTTAGGGACGATAAGAAATGCACCAGTTATACGTTGTCTCCTGTGTATCGACTACACAGTTTTTCATGTGGTTTATTACTAAAGCAGTCACAAGGTGGCGCTAGAACAACGCATCCCTTTATAATGAAAGAGTCATCAATATTATTGTTCGGACATCTTTGATACATTCATGTTTACTTTTATCATAATTTCGGGAATCAAGATCCAGATTGATTAGTTGCACACAACCTGATAACTCAATGTTTATCTATCTTCTTGTACAGATATCATACATGTATTAAAGTGTTAACTATCCTAGAATTGTAATAAATCCAATGTTTACTATTTGCATGTCTTTGCTATATTTTTTCGGTTTTTCTTTTTTAGAACACATACACATTTGTATTTATTACAATTTTTCCTTAAACCACCAATATTAAAGAACCGTTTGTTATCAGCCTCACCTTGTTTGTATTGTTTTTACGCCGCCAAAAAAAAAATATATATCATATTTAAATCATTAAATGAGTAAGATGTGTACTGTATTTGTGTGAATAACAAATGAAGCATTCTACTTCTACATCTACAGGGCGATCCCCATACATGAAACAAGTGCCATCATAAATATATGATAGAAACAACTCGTATACACTCCTAAAATTATCAACCACATATTAGTGGTAAAATGCATATCAATAAATAATAAAATAATGAAAAGTAATAATCTTACTTGAGTTTCGTATGCAGCTGTAAAGATTATCATAACGGAATTATTACGTACAAAAGCAATTACTATTAGACACAATTACTTAATCTTCCCAAAAATATATCCATCTTTTGTATGAACTTCGTGAATTCTTTCGTCAAACAAACCTTTTTACAATCAATAGTGCTACTCTAGTAGCAATCCAAGGTGTAGATGTCGAAATAATGAATAATATAATGTGTGTATGTACATACATTTATACATATAAAGTACATATAAATCAAAAGTTGGTTCATAATAAAGATATGTACATTTTTACAACAAGTACATTAATTAGCTACATGCATTCCATGGGACTCATTGGGTATAATGTCTCAAATCTAAATGGTGATGTGAAGTACTGACATCAATTGCATTATTTCGATATAAATGCTCCGAGAATATAAAGAATAATATCAAACGTAATACAAGGCCATACACAAATAGATCGCTGTGTAATGATATTACCCTAATTAACTGAAACCAAATATGTACCTTCATATCAAATTTCATTAAAATCCGTCAAACATTACCAGATTTGTTACGAACGGACGGACGGACGGCAGCGTTACTAGCGAGCTTTCGATTTTAGGCACCCGACGTCGGCTACTACGCGTGACGTCATATTTATCCCCTGCGCATGCGTGAGCTTCTGGGCCCACGTTCCCTTCCAAATCACACGACGGGAGTCAGGGGCAATTTCGGTGAATCAGCGTCGCCGTGAAAACGTCAACGTGAGTGTAGTTTCATCACCTTCTTTTATGTTATTCTTTGTGTTTATTATTCTATTATTTCCTCTTGCTATCTTTTGTTTCTTCTTCTATCACATTTTCTTATGTTATTCTTTGTTTTATCATTATATCACTTTCTCTTTCTGTCTTTCCTTATGTTATTCTTTGTTTCTCCCTTCTATCACCTTCTCTTGTTTTATTCTTTGTTTTTTATCATTCTATCACTTTCCATTTCTATCTTTACTAATGTTATTCTTTGTTTCTTCCTTCTATCACCTTCTCTTATGTTATTCTTTGTTTTTATCATTCTATTACTTCCTCTTTCTATCTTTCCTAACGTTTTTCTGTGTTTCTTCCTTCTATCACCTTCTTTTATGTTATTCTTTGTCTTTATCATTCTATCACTTCCTCTTTCTATCTTTTCTTATGTTATCCTTTGTTTCTTCCTTCTATCACCTTTTCTTATGTTATGTTTTGTTTTATAATTTTAACTTTCTATTTCTGTCATCTCATGTTATTCTTCGTATCCGATTTTGGCGCACTGTGATTTTATTACCTGATTTAATCACCTGATCTAAAAAAAAAAATGGTCACGTGACCGACGAAAGCACCGACGTGAACAATCGAAAGCACTGCCGCGAAGGGAACGGACGTGAGCTGGGCAACGTCTCCACGCTCAAGTACCTCGTAGTAGCCGACGTCGGGTGCCTACATCGAAAGCTCGCTACTATATCCCCTCCGACTTCGTCGGCGAGGGGATAATAATATCAAACGTAATACAAGGCCATTAACAAATAGATCGCTGCATAATAATATTACCCTAATTGACCATAAACAAATGAATTGGAAAAATGAACAAACATAAGTATTTCACTAAAATAACAAAAATACTGATTCAGAACTAACATAATAAATATTCTGCTATTTTATACCATAGCCCCTCCAGGCCGTCGGCCTCTCTCTCGCGCATCCACCCTTTTAACTCTCAATCCGCCTTCCTAATGTTTCATAAATTCTATTTTGCAATAAGAAAAAAGCTTTAATTTGGTATGATTAAATATGAGTTCAAGAAAAAGCAGAATGATTCAGAGACCGAGAGAGGTCATTTCAATAATGTGGGAATGTTTTTTTCTATTAGGAATTGAAGTGCATTATGCGAATAGCAAAAAGCGCTTAGGCACATCGTTGGATCGGTGTATTGAGCGCTATATAAAAAACGGATTATTATTATTATTATTATTATATATACCAAGTGATTACACAATGTTGGTACACTTAGGTATTCTCTACTCACTACTATATTGTTGTAAGAAAGGTTCATTTAACAGCTTTAGAAGATTGGAGGAAATATAGCTTGCTAAATGTGAATGGAAGATCGAAGAGTGAAGGAGCTGATGGTTTGCGGGTCAGTTCTCATAATAAGCATTTTGCAAGGATGGTAGATAACATTGTGAATAATCTTTGTTAAAAATTAAAAAAAATACAATAGAAAGATTTTTAACCCAAAACTAGTTTTTTGAAATTAAAGTACAAACATATTAATGGTTATATTGGTCATTTTATGATCTTTCTTTAACTGTTCTATTTTTACGAAATATTCTAAACTGGAATACGTACATGTATTATAATTTTGCATAGAGATGATATTATAGATGATTGTAATGAGGAAAAAAACGTGCCGAAAATTCTATTTATAACTAATATATAGTCATTTAAACATATAATTTATACGCCATATACAATTAATGCAGTACATTTTTATTTGCACTTATGATATTTTTTGCCTATTAGTGCAATGTTTCATACAGACAATCATTTTTTTTGTTATTATAAGAAAGATTTGTTGAAAAGCTTAAAGGTAATACAAAGTTTTGGGAAATTTGAAAATTGGCTGGATAGTGATTCTTTACAATTTTGATATATTTGGATGCCGCTGTGGATGTAGTATAAGCACCCAGCAAATTAGCCCTTGAAACACGTCTGCTTTTTAGAAATATTTACTGGTGCTCCCGGTAAATTTTGATAAATTTCAAAAAGCGCTTACGGCCATACAATGGTAGCTGCGCCATGAAAATCTCAGAATATGTAGTTGTGATATATAATTTCCAAACGGGAATAGCACATCGGTCGATTGTAGTCAAGAGTCATTGTTTTATAGCTTAATTAATATCTTGATCTTGAGAGGGAGCTATACAACATAATGAGTTTGTTATTTCCAATTTCATAACTCTAGACTCGAATTCAACCGCGACAACGATCACTGAAAATTGTAGGATCGCATATGCCCTCCAATATGTTCATTTGAACCAAATTCATGACCCCATACCAAAACTTTGTATTACCTTTAATGGAAAGTACTAGTTTTCAATGCAAGCATGAAGCTAGGATGGACTGACAGAGAATATTATGTAGGTCGAGTTGCATATTCACTTTCTATAGATTTCTCACTACATTTCTTACTCCATTTATCGATATAATTCTCAAATAAGGTATATAACGAATTAAGCAATGAATGAACAATTTGCCGCTGACATAAATATATGTATGTTTAAGCTCAACAATAGCTATAAGTTGCATTTTCTGTATTATTTTGTCATCAAAGTAGTCCCATAATGACTCAACAAAGATTAGGGAAAATAGTCCCATCGCAGTTGAAGTCACTAAACAAATTGAAATAGTTGTCCGGAAATCATGAAAAGCCACAAATAATTAAACAAACATATTGCCTAAAATGTATAACTAGACCCATATTAAACTTTGCAAACAACGGGTATAGTCTTAGTCATGACATTCTTTTTGTACATGTATGTTTCCGAAAATTCTCAAACAATTCGAAATCATCAGGTTTCTTTTGACGAACTGACATCATCTATGATTATTAGACTTGATTTATGAAAGAACAAATGACATGACTTTAAGTAAGTGTTTCTACAGTATATACTAATGTAAACAATCTGTTGCTTATAGATGATTCGAAAAACTGTTATAAGAAGTGAAATTATTCCAATCATGAAGATGAAACGAGGACATTAGCTACATTCAATAGCATAATTACCAAAATACAATTAATTTAACCGGTCAGCAGGTGCCTACAATTATAAAACATGATGACTCAATAATTCAACTTCATTTCCCCCTGGAAGTTAACATATACTATTAAATGAACATGCTCTTGCTGGCCCGAATTCACAAAGCAAGGTTTGAGCTCAGCCCAAGGTTTGAGCTCAAACCTCCTTTTGTTTCGCCAAACCTCCTTTTGTTCTTTACAAACCAGGTTTGTAAAAAAACGCGTAAAACGCGTCATATGACGTACGAAAACCAAGGTTTGTCGACAAACCTCCTTTGTGAATTCGGGCCTATAGGTTTAATACGAAAACAGCCAGGTTCTAGTACTGTATGGGTTAATAAATACTGTGAAGTAGATCAGGTATATCCGGTATGTAACAATGCAGCATTTCAGCTTGACCGGGTAGTGTGTAGTCATCACTGTATTAGTACTGTATGGGTTAATACATACTGTGAAGTAGATCAGGTATATCCGGTATGAGACAATGCAGCATGTCAGCTTGACCGGGTAGTGTGTAGTCATCACTGGAACTCAACCAATACGAGAGAAAAACACAAAAGTCGGCAATGCACTATGTCAGCTGCAGCTGCACTGTAGCTCAATCAGTGTGGGTAATGAAGTAAAGGTCACGCTTATCCAAAGAGGAACCATCCTGAAAAAATGACGAAAAGATGAACCGAAAAGATGAATGATATTAAACGACTTGTTTTCATACCCAGTGGATTTTCCCCATAAATGATCAAATAAACATTAGTTTGAGCTTATGGTTATGATTACACGGAGAAATTAAGTGTCTATATATCGATGGTTGTTCCACTGCAACTACGTCTGTCTCAACTGCTCGATAATTCCCCATACTTAAGGGATGTTTCAGTCTAGGCAATGATGTATATTTTGTAAAATATGAAAAATCATATCCAAAATGCATCATAAAATTCAATTATCCTCCGGTTTGGGACTGTTGAGTAATTATACATAAACCGGAAAGGAGTGTGATGGGTAATCTGTTTCCAAAGGTTATAATGATTCGGCGTTTGCTATACGTGAGTAATGATTAGCCGATAACAGGGGTCTTTTTTACAGAAAGCAGAAAATGATGGAACCCCGATTTTTTAATCAACGTACGACAAAGTCATGGACGCATAAACCAAAGTAACATCTTTCTGAAAAGAAAGATATCAATTTTCAATTATATCATTACAACAACTAATTAGCAAATATAAATTTTCATTTTTTTAAATTGTACTATAATAACTTGCAATAAAAACAGATTTAGGTTTTTATCTTGAGCTTAAGCCATACGGAAACACAAGGGCCTAACATTACTCCAGTGGCTCGGCTTGGGTCTAGACACATTGGGGGACTCACTACACTCTTACTTGGTGGATAAAAAGAAAATTAACAATGTCATTGACTGGGGAAGGGTGGAGAAGGTTCTTATTCCTGTTGTTGTTGTTCTTCTTCTTCACCCTCCTCCTTCTTTACACTCTCTTTTTCGTATATCTTTTTGTTTTCTTTCTCTCTCTCTCTTATTTGTTTTTCCCGCTGCGATGGTGACACGTACGTGCTCGAGGAAGCACAATATTTACGTCACTGCTTAGCTCTAACGAAACAATTATTAAACAAATTTTCAGAGACTTATTAAGTAGAAGTACCTTTATTAAACATAAAGTTATTGCAACTTATTAAGTTGTAACATAATGAAGGACACCCAAACAACTGAAGGCAAAAAGAAGAGGCATACGACGAACATACTCAAAACAGGAGGGACAAGGGTATCCTTATTTTATTTTAGGAATATGAACAATTAAAGCGGAAATTGAAAACGGGCATTAAGGAAAGCAAGACGGCGGGACGTCCTCACTATGGAGGAGGGGGTGGGGGGTGGCACCATTACATATTCAACTTTCTGGGGGAAAGGGGAACCTACACAGGTTAAAATTAGCACGAAAAAGACAATGTTTTGACATTGCCATATACCACAACATAGTCATTAACGCATATTCTGGATTGTTTAGCCTGCAGTAGGTTGATTGTTTAAACAAGTAACATAAAAACAACCTCACGAAAACTCATTTTCAATAAAAAACACAACTCTAATCTGCACATAGTGACCAGTGGTAAGCACATGGTTTCGGGCCGACTTACCTTGATTACCTTGTCTTTCTATGCTCATTACTCAGCCTCTACATATTTTCTTTAAAAATCGTTTGGCACATGTTATTTCTTTGTAATCCTCAACATTCAGTGTAAGTTTTGTTGGATTCTATGAGAATTTATTTTCTATCATTACCAAAACTCAAGCCTATCTTTAAAGGGAACCAAAACCTCCATCCTAAGTTACCTGTATTGTAAAGTTTAAACGATTTGAATAAGATCAGTGAAAATATTAACAAAATCAGGAGGCGAGTTGGCTCAGTCGGTAAAGCGTCCGTCTGTCGAACCAAAGATCCCGGGTTCGACTCCCACCCAGGCGAATGACTGAAGCCTGCGTTGTGTGTTAACGTGCCCCTTCCCTTGTTCATAGACCCAGGTTTTGTCAAGTGGAAAACACTCCGTCCCTCGGAAAGGGCGTTCAGTGTAGAGAAGAGTCACTACCTTTGCACGTTAAGAACCCACTGCACTATTCGTATAAGAGTAGGGGGAAACCCCGGTGTAGTGGTCCACCTGCACACACCCCCAGTATAGTACGATAATACTCTGTAAAGAGGTCTGTACTCAAAAGGAAGAAGAAGAAGAAGGTATAAGGAAGTTAAAGCTTAAGAAATAACTTGTCACCAGAGGGCGATATTTAATTCGATGAAATCATTTGTGGACAACTCTCCATGCCTTCTGATCATGGAATTTCACAATTCTTTCATTTTCTTCGTATTCGTTTGTGTTCAATATCCGACTTCATAAAATGTGAAGTAGAATATCATTCTGCATTCTATATCTTGTTTTCAGGGGAGTAGATTATCTCAATCACAAGAAAGAAAGAAAAACATGATCGGAATGCATGGGGAGTTGTCCACAAATGATGTCATCAAATTAAATATCGCCCTCTGGTGACAAATTATTTCTTTAGCTTTAACTTCCTTATACCTTGCCTGATTTTGTTCATTTTTTCACTAATCTTATTCAAATCGTTTAAACTTTACAATAAAGGTAACTTAGAATGCACGTTTTGGTTCCCTTTAAGTTGTCAGAAATACTGCTTCTTGGGTTCTCTCAGTCGTTTTAAATGAGGGGCATATGACAGGAAGGCTATGAGATATGTATTGTCTTTCATGCCACCAGCCCTTTCCCCCGGCTCCACTGCCTTTCATTGTGGTGGTAGAAATAGGGTACCTGTTACGATACTCAACGCCGCTCACATTCTCTAAAAAAAGGGACATGGTTCTTTAGATGACCGCGGGAGGGAAAACTTCGTAAGCGACAGTAGGATAAAAGGTGGACTTATGAACGGGCATTCATAAAAAAGAAAAGGGGGCTCTTATCAAAAGTAACAAGGAGACGTTATCATATTTGAAAGGGGCGCGTATCAGAAGCGAAAAAGGCATTTACAAAATGAGAAGGGGCACGTATTACAATGGAAAGAAAGTGACACTAAGTCTTATCAAAAGGAAAAAAGGAACTTATTAGATAGGAATAGGGGGAAGGATCAAAGTAAAAGAGGTGAAATGGGACCCCTCTCATACCCAAGGTTCATTTAAAGGTGAAGGGGGGGGGGGGGTAATTATTAGAAGGGGAAAGATAATATTAATTGTAACATTTATATAGTGCTCAATACTAATGTTTATAAGCGCTTTACTATTATTACCCCAGCATTAGTCGAGTAGCCATGACAAGGCGCTCTGGTATTCGAGGAATTTCTTCCTACCGGGTAATCATTTACATCACATGGTGGAGACTGGCTAATGCAGATTGATTTCTTACCGAAGGACATTAGTGCCGTGGGGAAAGATGCACTTATTGCACTTATCACATGTGAAAAGGGGGCACGTATTAGACGGGAAAATGGGCACGTTTCAAAAGAAGGTGCACTTATCCATCTAAATTAATGATCCAGAAAAGGACCCTGCGGATTATTCTCTCTGACCAGTATGTGAACTACAACGATGCCCTCCAGAAGACTGAGCTCACAAGCGATTGAGGGAATCATTTATTATATGCCTAACATTTGCAGAATCACTTCAGGCAAATTTCGAAGACTGGTTGCCCGAGACACAGATCATGAACCGCAGCATCCGACACAGCGATAGGCTAAGAGAGTGTAAAACTGACAGATTCAGAAGTAGTGCCCTACCGTATCTGGTGAGAATGATAAATCGTCATTTGATATAACAATTATTGTTAGCAGTATTTACATATACCCTGCAAAACAAATCTCATTTAATTTCGATATAAATGGATAAGACTGTAATTAATATAAATGTTTATGTTACCATATATCTATATCTCAACCTCTACGTTTTTCATAACAATGATAATAACAGTGATAATAGTGATAACAATAGTCACACTTGTAAAGCGCTCAGTATTACATTTATAAGCGCTTCACATTGTACCCCGGTCATTGGATTCAATTGCTAATCGGAACTTGAAAGTGCACGCGCTCCGCTTCATCGGGAGTATTCTGGCAAGCTTATTCTACCATATATCTACATCTCACCATATATGTTTGTAATAACTGCGTGGTAGATTTGTGAACTTTGCTGATCCTGTATAAATTGTCGTGATCGCAAATTGTGTACCACTGTTTTTATTGAAAATGAAGGTTGCAAAAAAAAAAACGATCCGATTTAAATTCATTAGTTGGTTCTGAATGATTTTAAGACGGTTGCAGAGAATCCTAAAGTTTCTTTTGTAACGGTTGCTCAATATTGTCTTTATATGTAGAGATATACTTAAATGGGTTACAGTCGAATCGTGCTGTAGAAATCCATCATGTTCGCAAAAATCCTAACTTCAACCCCCCCCCCCCTCTCTCACTCTCTCTTCTTCCTCCTCCCTCTCCCTCTGTACCCTTCTTAATCTCATCATATTCCTTTGCTAGTTTTCTCCTCCCCTCTCTCTCTATTTGTATTTCTTCTCCTCATACGCGTACGGGTGGGGGGGGGGGGGGGGGGAGTATACCCCCAAATAAAGTTCAAACCTGGTTTATTTCTAATTCCAGTGATTTACAAATATTGCTGAAATGACAAGATTTTCCGGGATTTTGTCTCACTTTTCTGTAAATTATACTTTATATGCGTTTGTTGGAAAATGACAAATCCCTAAATTTACAGTCAGAATAAAAAATACAGTTTTTTAGAAGCCTACGTGTCAGAGCCCGCAAAACGGCGGGGCTCCGGAGGGCTCGAGCCCCCCCCCCCCCCCCCCCAACTTGTATGAAAAAGTATGCTAAAAAGAAATAGAAAGAAAGAATAGCGATCTGCCAGTGTCACAAATGAGGTATAAAAATATGCTCATCTGACCGTAGTTAAATGTCTAAAATCCCTGAGCTTCCGGGAGCTCTGCCCCCTGGACCCCACCAAGGACCCTAAGGCGGGCCCAAGGATACTCATCTGACCGTAATTAAATGCCTAAAATAGGCTTCCGACCCCAGGACCCCACCATGGGCCATAATGCAGGCCCTGAATGCTGATCTGACCGTAATTTATAGCCTCAAACCCCTGAGCCTCTTGGAGCTCTTCTCCCTGGACCCCACGCCAATTAGTGACCTGCCAGTGTCACAAATAAGGTATGAAAATATAAAACCCCTGCGCTTCAAGAGTCTCTTAAGGCGGGTCCCTGAATGCTCATCTGACCGTACCGCCACTGGGCCCCACGCCAATTTACGCTCCACTTACTTCGCTCGCTACGCTCTACCTGATCGTAAATACTTTAGCCCCCCCCCCCCCCTACCCCCCACACTTTTTGAAAAACGTTCCGCGGGGCCTGCATGTAACATGTAAGAGTCGGGTGGTGATGCGAATAAACCTCATTACGCCACTGCTTCTCCTCCTCCCTCCTACTTTTTAATTAATTCCAATTCAACGTAAAATTACGTAAATTACGAAACAATAATAACATAGCGAACTATTTAATACTATGATATACCAATACTTCTTACCTACAACTTTTCTCTCTTGCGCGCGCGCTCTAAATTTATCTCCCTCGTCGCTTTCTTCTTGGTCTCATTCTATTCCTTTGCTTGTTTCCCTTTTTCCACTTCTAACATTCCTGTTCTTCCTTCACCCTATTATGTTCATTTCATGCCTTTTTAGTATTCAAGAAGTGTTACAATACCTCACTTGTTATATATCTGTATATATTCTGCGTCAGTAAAGAGAGATATGTGATTTATAACAGCTAAGGCCAATGTATAAACCTATGCTGTACCTCCCCTCTCCTATCCACCCTGTTCTACATCTCTGTCTCTCCAACTCGTTTCCTTCCACGGTCGCTCTGCTTAGCTTTGTTCTCTACTCCTCTGCTACTCTCTTCTCTCCTCTGCCTTTCGCTTCCTCTCTTGCTCATTAATTTTGAATAATGTGTACAGGGGCTTTAATGAATTGTATTCTTATTCTCATTTTTTTTTCCTTGGTCTATATCCTTTCGACAAATGCATATATATATATTTTACAAGTGCATAGTTGGTATTGTAATCCATGTCACTGCAGTTGTATGACTGCGATCATGGAATGTTCTCAATAGACCTTCCAGTCAATCATTCAGATATTAAAAGGGGCACACATCAGAAATGTAAATGGGCACTTATAAGAAGAGGAAAGGGGATTAATAAGAAAGGAAAAGGTACATTTGTCAAAATAAAAATGGCTCCTTTCAAATTTGAATAAGGGCATATTTAAATGGGACGGGTCACTTATTGAAAAGAACACGAGGCACTTATCTTCCGTATACATGCCGCCTCAGATACCGCCTCAGACGCCTCAAATAGAAAGAAAGGGATAACCATCCCCAGTCAACTACCCCCTAAAACAACTACCCCTAGGCCAACCACCCTCTAGGACGTCTACCCCCGGGACAACTTCCCTCCGGACAACTACCCCCTAGGACAACTACCTCCGGACAACAACCCCCTAGGACAACTACCCCAGACAACTACCCCCTACGACAACCATCCTCTAGGACAAATACCCCCCCTCCCCCCCGCCCCATCCCAGGGTAGTTGTTCTAGGGGGTAATTGTTCTAGGGGTAGGTGTCCGGATACGCAATAAAATACACTAACGAAGAGCCGAACAATGAAGTGATTACAGAAAGAAAACTCTCAATTGCATGCAAGAAAAAAGATAATAAATCATACTGAAAATCATAGCATCGAAACAAGAAATATCGAGAAAAAAAGATAATATTTTATAAAATATTGAAATGCAAATCTAGACAGAGGAAACCAAAATGAAGTGAAAAGTGATAGAAACACATGGGTGAGACATATATAACATATATAACATATATCAACAGTTAAATAATGCTATTTAGCAACGTTTCGATATTCTGTTGAGCATTTTGTATCAGGACAATTACCACCTGGGGCAGTAACCCCCGGAAAAATTACCCCCCCCCCCCGGAAAACTACCCCCACAGGACAACCCCCCCCCCCCGGAAAATACCCCCAGAAAATGATGCCCCATGGACACCCCCCGAGGACAACTACACCCAACCCTGGAAAAAACATAGGACAATTACTCCTCGCCCCCCCCCCCCCTCCCCTGTTCATTTAAGGGGAAGTCCACCCATAATATTAAAGTTGGTTTAAATTTATTTTAAATTGGGAGGTAATTGTCCTCGGGAGAAACTGTCCACGGGGGGTAATAATATATATGTAAAGCGCTTTGAGAGGGCCTTCGGTCCGGGAAAGCGATATATAACAACTAACTATTATTATTATTATTATTATTGTCCTTTTTTTTGGTCCCGATGGTAATTTGCGGGGGGGGGGGGGGGGGGTGATTGTCTTAGAACTGATTTCTATTGAAATGGGGATAACAATCGACAACATTTGAGACAGAGACTCGGAACAGAGACAAAAGAGTCAAATACGAGAACTCAAAATATAAAGAAACAGTTTGAAAAACTTACCAAGCAAAATGGGATGATTTTGCGATTTTACGATAATTCAGAACAATATTTATTAGCGTCATGGCGGTTGTTATACAGATGAAAAAAAGAAATAGTGAAAGTGTACAGTGCACACAAAGTGGAGCGATACTTACATGATGAAGCCACACAGTGAGGTTGCCTCTTAATGATGCTTGATGAAGACCTTTGAGATGAGATTCCAGTCTGCCGCCCTCTTCAGTTCCACAATACCATAACCTATTTTCAGAAAACGAGTGATGGAGGTGCAATGGGTGTTAGAATACAGAGAAAGAAGCACAAAGAGAGAACAAGTAAGAGAGATCGATTAAGGGGGGGGGGGGCATATTATAGAGAAAGCGAGAGAACAACATTATAGTAGAGAGACATACAAAGAGCAGAGAAAGTAAGAAAGAGAAACAGACAGAGAATGCGTACAACATGATACTCTTAGTATTTTCATTTTCTCTTCCCATGAAAGATTTGATTTTGTAGGCCTCATTTAATTTGTTTAGCGACAAAAATACAAACTCCGGGAGATGCAGAGGGAAGGGGAAAGATCAGTGGGTGTTTCATGAGGCCTTGAAATTGATATAAAAATTAATCGGATCAATTTTAAGGGCCTTAAAATTACTTCGATTTTAGGCCCTGTTTCATAATGAAAAACAAAACAAAAACAACAGATTTAAGCTTTAAAATCAATTTTAAGATAAATGTTATCATTTATTTGTTTTAATCCCAGAGACGGTTCTTTTCAGTTACAACAAACCAAACGAGTAATTCAGCTTTCCCGCTTTAATTTTCTTGTTAATCGATTCGAAAGGAAGTATGTTATATTGCTTAACCTGATCGAATATTAATTTTTGTCTGTCCTTATATCATGTGTGAAAAAAGGAAAACAATTATTCATGATATGATAGGTAATATGTATTTAAACTTTGTTCAATTTCCTCTGTATTTCAACCTCTAGTTTGTACAGGGCCTCTCAGGATAACATGTTCAATAGTAACACTAACCCTGTTTAAAAAAAGACAAAAAAGAAAGAAACAAATATTCTAGTATTAATCCGATATGTTCAGCATTTTGTTAACTTGAAAGGCGTAAATGACGGCCAACTTAAATTTTGGAATGTATCGAAAAAAAGGAGAATTCCGTACAAAATTAATAGCCGATCTGGGGCCATTAATTACCATATTTGTTCATACATGTGTGCCCTATTCCATTCATATATACTCTCTCTCTCTCTCTCTCTCTCTCTCTCATTAACACACAACCACACTCCCATCACAACTCTTTTTACCCCCCCCCCCCCCAAAAAAAAAAGGGGGAAAAAAAGAAAATAGTAAGGGATACAGGAATAAAGGAATAAAGTAAAAGAAATAAAATGATAAAAACTGGCTTCTAACAAAAGCTTTGCTAGGCTATTTGAATACTCCCCATCAAATAGTTATTTGAATAATATCCATCAAACAAACACACCATCATTGAATCACATCATTTCATAATTACTACCATGCGTTAGCGTCCAATCTCATCCATTCATTCTTTGCCCAAACCCCTTTTCTTTTTAAATGACAAACAGTACATTGCTCAAATACAAAATATAATTTACACAGATTTTTCAAGCTTTAAAGTCTAATCGTTATGATTTTGCTTTAATGCACGATAATCTACATTTTATATATGATGAGCAAAAGCAAATTAATTCAAGGGATACAATATAAACATTTTCAATGACACAAATGACAGTACTGCTATTAAAGTGTTAAAACTATTGCAGCTAATAACTGCCACTGTCTAGTCGATGTAAATTGGTGGAGATTAAAAGAGTTACATTATTTTGTGGTAAGGATTGGTCTTACCCATATAATTGTTAATCTTTATAAAAGGTTATACACATTGTCATGTTAAAGGGACATTCAGTTGGTTAAAATGTTTTTCTTGATACAACAGTTCGTCTATATGAAGTTAATCATCTTTTTTTTTCCTATCAGCTTTGAACGATTTCTAAGGACAACATAACTCCGAGTTGATATATTTTTTCCTGCCGGACAAGTCTGTTTTCACTGCAATCACAATGTTAGGTTGTTTCTTTTGAATTTTTTCTTATGCAAAGAATAAGAATATACAGTTGAGGCATAAACAGGTAATTATCGACACAGTGTCATGCCAACAGAACCTCTAGGAAAAGTTCAAATAGGTCCTCAAATTTGTCCACTGCTGCTCAGATGAATTTGCTTCTTTGAAATTCCTAAATTGATATTTTAAGATTCATCACCATGAACAGATAATTATCTATGGAATGTAAATTTAGAAACAATAACCTCCATTACAGAATCATAGATTTATAGATCAGTAACAACACTTTAAAAAATAGCAAGATATTAAACTTTAATTTGGATAAGAACTTTAGTTTTATCTTTCAACTGTAATTATTATTTTTTTCTTAAGCAAGATTCTACAATTCTATTTAAAAGAATAGAATTCTTGGAAGTATCATTTGAATTTTTTTAGCAAGAGGACTGGTCGTTTTCTCATTTAACATTATTATTATTAACTTCGACTTCCAGTGAAACAGATTTTCAAATGAACTCATCTGAAGATATTAAAAGTGCACCAGTCTCTCTCTCCTCTCTTCTGTCTGGTGCTGTTATTAATGGACCTTGTGAAGGGTTGCTAAAGAGTAAACAAGATAATACGCTCCCCTCTGTCTGGTGCTGTTACTAAATATACCTTGTGAAGGGTTGCTAAAGTGTAAACAAGATAATACGCTCTCCTCTGTCTGGTGCTGTTACTAAATAGACCTTGTGAAGGGTTGCTAAAGTGTAAACAAGATAATACGCTCTCCTCTGTCTGGTGCTGTTACTAAATAGACCTTGTGAAGGGTTGCTAAAGTGTAAACAAGATAATTATATGTTTATATGACGATTGAGAAAGCAAGAAAGTTTTGAGTGTTCCTTTAAAATATTACTTGATGAAATCTTACCAATATTATCATACTCAATGTCAAATGTTAGTACACGGACTGGAGCACTTTCAATATCTTCCAGACGAGTTAGTTTGATAATCTGTTTCACTGGAAGTCGTAGTTAAATGAGAAAGCGACCAGTCCACGATCTGTTTAGCATTGTGGTCCCTCTTGCTTAGAGCTGGGAAAGGGAGCTTGTACCTGTAGGCTGGCTGATGTTTCATATGAAGCATAATGTTGCAGGGGTTCAGGCTCTGCAGTCTAGAATTTGAAATTGAAAGTTATGTAATACAAATATTAATAAATACTAGTGTAATTTTTCAATCTATCTACCAACTTTTGTATTTCTAGTCATGTCAATGTCTTTTATTGGAAAATACATCAAGTAGAAAGATAATATATATTTTTTTTTAAATATTGATACAAAAGCAGTTTTAGTTAGAAAAGATAACAAATTATTTATTTTTAGGCTTTTGAAGAAAAACAAAATTCATCACCATTTGTGTATGTTTGATACAATAGATTGGTAAGATCGGAATTAGACCTCTGACAAGGACTATGAGAAATGTACTTAATTTTTTTTCAAATTGTCTTGCTTATTGATTGCTGTAGGGGCGTGGCAATGATGAGAGGTACAAAACATACTAATACAATTATGTTAACTGATACGGCTTACCTTTTCAACTTGAAGAGATGGACAAGACCTTAGGTATGAAAGTCCAGATGCCATGAGTTTGCGTTTCATGTAGATGCCACAGATCTTTACTTTGCAACCTAAGATTTGAAACGGAGAAATACATATACCATAAAGAGAGCGAAAATACTTCTCAGAATAATAGTTGTCACTTTACCTAATCTAATGTGTTAAACTGAACAAAAATACATTTTCATCAGTGATTATAATTGTAATTTAAATGTGTTTGGGTCAAACCACTATGTCACTAACCACATTGAAAGTTTAAGAAAATGTGATAATTGTATCAATTGGACTAGGGTCTATGGAACTTGGAACCTTTTTTGTTATAATAAACATTTTGGACTCTTCTTGATTTTGATTTTGATCCCAAACATTTCTTTAAGATCTTAATCTTGAATGTGTTGACCTTGAACTTGAGCTTTCATTAGTAATCTGACTCTACAACAGTCTTATCTTCATCTTGGATACTCTGATCTTGAACCAAATCATATTGTAGAGTCTACAGAGAATTGATTAAAATTACCCTCTGGGGAATAGAAGGGAAAACTTTACCTTAAATGGTATATAACAAACAGAAAGCAGCTTACATCGTATATATGCTCGTTAGAGTTTCTTCAATCACATCTTTATACTTTAATTGCTGCCCTATTCTATGAACAATATTGATCAAAATCTGGCTGATTTAGTAATTTATCTATGTTTTTGACCTGTAATGGTTGGCTTCCTCTTAAATTAAGAACACAGAATGTTCAGTTTGTTATTGTAGCATCTATATCCGGCATCTTAACCCTTTATCATAAATGAATATCAACACTATGTAAAACTCAACAACAAGTTAGTAATTTATTTGTATGTACATGTACATGTAGGTCTAGAAGAAGAAGAAGACAAAAAACCTCACCCTTATTGTAATGTCGGTGTTCAAACTTTGCTAAGAAGATCACAAAGGGCCACTTAGCACGGTAGGATTTTGCAGTACACCTTGAATCAGATTACATTATGCAGATCCAAACCCTTTCATCGGGGCCAAGGTAGGATGAGAAGTTAGTCCAGGACGTTGAAGACACGGTGGGAGAGAAGTCTTTATAATAGACTACAGGTCTTTTTCTTGGATATGACTCAAGAGTCCAGGTCCACTCCATCTCCGACTCTGAAGAAACTGAAATGAATGAAAACAAAATATTGAGTTCGATACATGACTCATGAGCCTACTACATAACATTCTACATTTACATGTAGTCTAAAGGCCAACATGTTATATGTAGGCCTAGATTAGATCTAGGTCTAACTCCTGTCAATTTAGATCTCCCAAAAATACAAGTAGATTCTAGACCTAGACTCTAGTCTAGATCAAGGACTAAGGGACGAACTCCAACTTCTAACTAACTGATTTAAGTTAGTCCTGCACAAAGGGTGCAATGTAGAGACTAGGTAGACATCTACCCTAGATCTAGAATCATGTAGACTAAATCTACATTAAGATTTTAATCAAGATCTAACTTGGTCTTGGGTCTGACACTGTGGAGTCCAATTTTTTTTCATGACATGTTAAAAAATTATATTGTTGATCGCTATTATCAACATGAAACAATGTAGATCT
The DNA here is from genome assembly GCA_035222895.1 of Strongylocentrotus droebachiensis. Lineage (NCBI taxonomy): Eukaryota > Metazoa > Echinodermata > Echinoidea > Camarodonta > Strongylocentrotidae > Strongylocentrotus > Strongylocentrotus droebachiensis. Next base: position 63,729 of record JAVYIG010010824.1, read on the forward strand.
ATACCGCACTGCCTAGAGTCTAGACTATATACCGGCAAAAGACAAAGTAGATAATTTGGAATCTATAGGCCTAGATCTAAGCCTAAATATATTAATAAGCACTAGATCTAGACTAGTCTACAGTCTAGTCTAGACCTAGACTTATCATCAACCATACAACGCGATGATTCCTAAATCCGTGGTAGGCCTAGAATCTAGACTGATTTTGTTATCAAATTCAAGTATAAACTATATTTCTTGATGAATTTGGACCTGTCCTAACCAAATATTTAACGTCTTCAGACAAGTACAGTTGGAAATGCATGCATTTATATGAATGGGACGGAAATACCGGTACATGAACCGGTGCAATTCGTCCATCTTAACTAGGTCTAGATCTAGGTCTAGATCTAGACCCTCTAGACTAAGTTTATCTCACTTGGGGAATGCTTTTAGTTGATATTTATTTCAAATATCGTTCGGTTAAAAATGAGAGGAATACTTTCCTTCTAACAAAATAACAATTTAGTTGTCAACAGAATGATTTTTTTAGAAGAAAACGGAATTTACTTACTTTTCGAGGACCTCTCTTGCAGTAGTTTAGAGACACGATTTTGTGGTTGATCGATTGACCCAACATCGACTAGCCTTGATTACAGAGCCACTTACATTTAACCTAAAATTTATCAAAATCAATTCCAGCTTAAATTTGACTCGAGGAAAAGTTCAGCTAACGAGCATCAGTGATTCGGCCTTAAAAAACCTGGAAAATTAGTTAAATTTCCCCAGCTTGGCATTGTTTAAGCTACGAAAATTCACAAATTCTGAGTCGAAGAGTAAGAGCTGACGTAGGCTGGGGGAAGGGGGGGGGGGCATACCTGCCACCTCATGAAACTTGATGTTACTGAGACGATGCATCCGAAAAAAGACCTAGAAATATTTTTAAAAAGGACAATTTGCCTTTAACGGTTCCTTGCAGAGCACGAAACCTTTAAATTCGCTGTATTCGGCGATTCGTCATTCTGCTTTAAAAAAAAAGCTAATGCAACCCGAAATAGATCTAGACCTATTGATACTGATAGTTAACGCAATAATAATAAATGATAATAATGATGATAGTAGTGGCAACAAAAATAATATTAATAATAATAACAATTATAAACTAGATTCTAGATCTAGGGTCTAGACCTAAAAGTTATATCTAGGTCTAATGATAATTTATTTTATCAGCATATTATTTTGTTTAAAGTCAAATTGACTAATATAGATCTAGACCCTAGGCCTACATTATTCTAACTTCCTACGATTTATACTAATACATGCAACAATACAGGTATTCAAATTCTATTCATTGCAACTGTAGGCCCTACATTGAAAATTCTAAAATAACAATTGAGAGCGATAATCAAACAAAACCCATCCTAACTTTCAGTCAAAAACTTGGAGGTTATACCCACGTTTTAACCTTTGCATCCTTTCATGCATTCGTATCATTATGCTTTCTCACGGCAGACTAACTAAACAGGATCGTCTAGTAGGAATTTAATCTATTTTATACAAGATTTGAACAGGAACCTACGTCAGCTCTGACATCGTCTTCACATGTCTGCAGCACTCGATGAGGTAAACAAAGTCTTCCTCGTCTGTGCACTTCACTCCACACAGATCTAGCCACTTCAGGTTCTTGGTTCGTTCTCTGATCAGTAGACCTAGTCCTCTCATCGTCCTCTCTCGTCACACTCCTCTTCTTTAATGGGAGTGATCGTGGTGCTCTAAGGTGGATGTGTGTGAGCTGCTGTCCTCCGGTCCGACGAAGACAAGCCGTGATCTGAGCTATGTCTCTCTCTGCATCACCGATAGTGATATCGATCTCTCTCAAACCAGGAAGCGATGAGAGCAGACCTTCATAGCTTTGTGACGTCACACTCTTAGCTGATAGCTTCGTGACGGATGGAAGCTCAGGAGGAGATGAAGGGAAACTGAGAGAGGAGTCTGAGATGGTGAGATGGTTCAGTAAGGAGCAGGATCTGAGACAGGACCACAATCTGGCAGTCATCTCGGTAGATAGCTGGTATTTTTCTACGAGGAGTCGACCATCATCCTGGAATTAGAAAGTAATTTAATATGTTAGCCATACAATAATCAACAAATATTTGAAATG
>JAVYIG010010825.1:0-65854 GCA_035222895.1 Strongylocentrotus droebachiensis
AAAATATTTGGTTGCTTTAGTATCATTCATTTTGTATGATTTATAATTAAATAATGATACATTTTAAATGAATCATTTTGATCATCTTACATATGCTGTAGAGTGGTTCATCTGCTCTGTCATACGAGTGGTATGTAGATCGTTCTGCCAGCGCGATAAAGGTAGTGCCTACCGACCGAGTAGAAAACCGAATACTCAAATTCATGGATTTATCAGCTGGGACAGGCGGCAATTGGTCAAAAGGGTACCGCTTTCCAACAATATTACATCGCGTAGTCCGGATATGGATATCACCTAAAGAAATGGCATGATAATGAATTGAGAATATCACCTATTCGCTCAATCAATCAATCACTGTTATATTAATGCTCTACAAAGAAGAAACAATGTATTTGTTCTGTATTATGTTTATGTCATCCAAGTTCATAATGTAAAGCGCTAAGGTAATTATATCGTACTTATTATGCCATAATAAAACACAATACGTAGAAACGTATAAATCACCAAAACGTTCACTATTTGAAAGAGGGGCAAGGGGGGGGGGGGTGTCCATCGTGACAGATTTCCCGCACATTAATCATTGTCTTAGTATTCAAAACTTCCGATCCACCAGTTCCCTCCCCCCCTTTTTTTCTTCCCCCCAAATATTTTGGGATCGGGGGTGATATCCGCCCCTCCATTGTTTCCTCGCTTGTCCCTCCTGAGGTCCATACCTGGACACGCCTTTGACATGCCCATAAAACTTTGATTACCTGTGAAGTTACCGCTCAGAGCAAGAGAACCTTGACAGTCTCTGTCATCTGAAGGTGGCGTTGATGCTGTTGGGGGCACTGTAGATGGTTGAGTTTCATATGATTGCGGTTTCTCCGTCGCTGAAGAAAGAAATCGTTATTTAAAAAAAAAATAAAATGACAGGAAAGATATTGGCAAAATGAGGGCAAAACAAGAAATAGTCCCCTTAATAGTTCCCCGGCAGCCATTCTATGCCCCAATGGCACCTGGATTAGATTTGTTTTATTGTGAAGACGGTATTAGTAACATGTGATCAAAACTCTTTATTTTGTTTTTTCAGAATGTTTTCTGAGAAGTGCACCACTATCCCCCGGACAGGAAATTGTGAATCCGGCACTGGAAGAAGTACTTCTCTTTAATCAATATTTCATTTTAAATAAATTGATTGCTATACATCCAGCTCTTAAATGGGTAAATCTGTTGATTTATCCGACATATTTGGTTCTGTATTTACCGAGAACGCTGCAAATTTCGTGCTGTCTTCTGTTTCTTATTCCACACCCTTTTGAAATCCACGGTGCTAGGTCGCGCTCAGACGCGATCATCGAGTCATTACTAAGAAGACTTCTTCGACATCGGAGTCGAAAGAATCTCGTTGACGCATCATCAAGTCTGTCGTGACATGACTGGCCATGTACACCTGTGGAGAGAGAGAGAGAGAGAGAGGGGGGAGGGGGGGGGGGGGGGAGGGGGCACCGCGGTAAGAACTTGCGAAGAACAAACTATGGTGAAATGAGTAAAATACCGATTTTTTGTTTTCTTTTCTTGGCGATTTTAGAGACAAATGCTCACCTACTCTGTTTAAAGAATCTTGCATCCGCCTCTTGACTTTGATTTCAAACGTGCAAAGTGGATATTAATGGCAATTATACTACCTAAAACTGTTAACATGTATATAAATCTATTAAAAACAAAAAAGGAGGGAGGGGCTCTGAAATTATAAAGCATATTTTTTTTGCTTAACAATGGTTACGAGACTATTGGTACTCCGAAATCGAACAATAACGAGTTATTCCAATGAATGCAGGTCAGACAAAAACTTCATTTTTTCTATCCTGAAAGATAAATCTTTATCATTGTGTTTGATTGTTAATTTAAAATATCTCGCAAAAGGAGGAAAGTGTGACCCACCCCCCCCCCCCACATGGGTCTTTTTGCTTGTTTAAAGATATTTCCGGCGATTCTTTTGGCAACATTTTTCAACTCAAAAGGTTATAAATAAAGGGATTCCGAATATTATAACAGCAGAGGTAAAGACCGATCGATAATAAGCAGTCAATAAAAGTACTGAGAAAGAAATAAAGATGTTATAGACCTACCTTGTAGACCTGTTCCAATTATCACAGTAAGCACGATTGGGTAGTAGATTCTGATCTAGAAAACAGATTTAACAAGAACTTAACATTTCAATAGGACGAGATAATATTCCGAACCCAAACAATACATCGCCACAGAAGCATGTCATTATTGTCATCATAAACTTACAATTATTATTTTTTATTTTTATTTATTGAGATTGTAATCTATAATCATGTATTTTACTTTCTTCCTGTATATATCCCAATCTATAGTTTAAAATCTAGACTTTCGGAGAGAGGCAGGGTATAGAGAAACAGTATACATGCGGAGCTACATTGACCGAATTCCTAACCTCAACCCTTGACTTACAGTAATATCTAATAATCTAACCCTAACCCTATCCTAACCTTTAACCCAATTGCAACCCTAACCATAGCCCTATATCTCGATCGGACGCATCAAATTCCGGATTAACTGTCGCCAGATCACTAAAACGTTGGTCACAACCCACCGTGCGTGTTTTAAATCCGTACGGTTTTTGGGGAGGCCACGGCCGCCAAGTTTTTCTAAAAACGTAAGGAGGGAGGGAGTACCGGCAACGCACGTCACACACACGGTGTAAGTACGTGGCCCGCACGCCACGCCTGGCCTTGAGCGGTTGCGTGCATCGTACGTTGCGCACGTGGTAAGTGCGTTGTACGTGCTTACAACGTACGGTCTCCGTGCGGTTGCCACGTTATCGTACGGAGGCCGTACTTACACGTGCTGCTCACGTACGGTGTCCTTACTCACTCGCACGTTGTAAGTGCGTGCACGTGCGATGAATTCGGTGAGTTTTTCCGCCCGACTGATGTCGGGGTATATACAGTGCGTCCCAGAAAAAACGAAACCGAGAAGTATCGATGTTTTATCATAACTTAATCACAACCATAATTAATGAATGATACATATTTGGAAAGCTTAGAGTCTCCTCTTTCAGTTGATGCTACTCACGTGATGCATATTTCACGCATGAGTGATTAAAAGCAATTTGAAGGAAGGAAACCAAAAAGTAATTTGGCGGGCGGTATCTGAATTTCAAAGAAAAATTCACATTTCTAAAAAGTTCATTTTCTGCTCTTTCATATGATACCTCAATCAAGAAAAATGAGCCAGGAATAACAAAGTTCTGTTTGTTTAAAGTAGCCCTTACATTTTCATAATTTTAACAAACGAATTCGTTTTCACTGGGTGCCTGCCGTAGCAAAAAGCAGATTTGACAAAAGACTTAACTCCGTTTCGTTGACAATCAGCCATGCATGAAGACTCTCGTCTGCGGCTGATTGTCAACGAAACGGAGTTAAGTCTTTTGTTAATTTCGTTTATTGATACGGCAGGCAGCCAGTGAAAACGAATTCGTTTAATAAAATTATGGAAATGCAAGCACTACTTTAAACAAACAGAACTTTGTTATTCCTATCCCATTTTTCCTGATTGAGGTGTCATATGAAAGGACAGAAACTCAACTTTCTAGAAATGTGAATTTTTCTTCGAAATTCAGATACCGCCCGCCAAATGTCTTTTTGGTTTGCTTCCTTCAAATTGCTTATAATCAATCATGCGTGAAATATGCATTATCTGAGTAGCATCACATGAAAGAGGAGACTCTAAGCTTTCCAAATATGTATCATTCATTAATTATAGTTGTGATCAAGTTATGATAAAACATCGATACTTCTCGGTTTCGTTTTTTCTGGGACGCACTGTATAGGACGACATTCCGATGTTCTCCGGATGTCCCAGCTGCTGCTGCCTCAAGATGCCGCCCATTCCACCGCAGAGACTATATACTGCATTAAATAAGTGCGCATAACGTGCGTTGTAAGTGCGGAGCACGTGCTTACTCGGTACGGTCCACGTGAGTTCTGCGGGCTCATTGGACAGTTGAACTGGGGAAGTGGCGAGTAAGCACGGACCACGCACTTATCAAGTGCGCAGCACACACGTGCTAAGTGCGCCTTCCGTAGAGCAAGTGACCGTGGGAAACAAATTTAAAAGACGCACGGAGTCAGTGCGTTGTGCGCTCGTTGGCAGTACCGGGCACGCACGTCACACGCACTGGGGATGAATCGGTAGCCCGACCGCAGCCCGAACGCAGCAAAAGTTCCTCGTGCACTAAAAGTGCTACGGTGTGTCTGCGTGCTCCCAAATTCGTACGGAGGCGGTACTCATCACGTACGGATACCCAAATTTTGCCCACGTTTTTGCACGTAGACAGCACGCACTTGCAAGTACGGCGGGTTGTGACCACCGTAAGTGGATCGCCGAAAATTTCCGAATTTATAAAATCCAATTTTGTATACAATAAAGGCTTTCTCATGAAAATACGTACACTGAAGAGACACATCCTGACTTCGAAGATTAAGAATACCGAGTGAAGCACTAATAGAATTAATCGACAAACTCTAAGAGAGAGGGTCTATGTGTGGGGTTGTGTGGGCGTCTTTAAAAAGGTTATACTAAGCAGTTTTGTGTAGCTTGTTCCCATAAAAAATATTTATGTTCACTTTATCCGTTCACTTAATTGAATTGTTCCATTTACTGGAAAGCCATTACATTTGATTGTGCAAAAGTTCAGGGACCAATTCCAGAGACGGAGGTAATAAGACAATTTATGGAACAAGTTACGACTGTTTTTATGTTCCCAAAGAAATAAGAGCTGTCCTCTTTTGAAACGCTCGTTTCATTTCCACCCATAAAGTACAAAACAAGGGGCGTGCGCTGGCTTCATCTAGTGCTGAATTCGTCACTGACATTAAACTTTACTGCGTTGGCCTTTTCTTCCGATTAATCAAAGTGTAATCGAAAGATAAACTACAGTCTGATATTGTCAGCATGAAATATTTTTTGTTTAATTTTTTTTATTTAATAATTTTGTTTTATTCCTCCAATAGTGTAATACAAACATACAATTGTATAAAATAAATAAAAATGTTCAATATTAATTGCTTATACATAGACATAATTAAACAAAAACTCATATGCAGTATATATAACTGAGCAAAAATTGAAAGTAAACTTATAGTACATAAACATAAGTTATAAGTCAATTGTACATATTATTCACTTATAATAAACAAAACTAAACAGTGCTGCTTGTAAGTGTCGGCTTGCATGGTTATGTAGATATACAGTAGGTTTGCGGGTGCACCATGTGTGTGAGAGAGAGAGAAGGTTGAGGAGTCCTGAAAAGGACTCTGACTCGGTAATTTTTCCTGGGGGTGTGGTAGTCCTGAAAAGGACTGTTTGTTATCCTTCTTAGCATATAGTTCTAAGGAGAACTATAGCGCTTGGAGAGGATGAGTGGCTCGACGTTTCGAACAGGTTGACTATCCATCGTCAGGAGTGGAGAATGGCTGGCGTGCGTGAGCTTAAGTCACCGGGGTGCGGACGTCAGGGGAAAATAGGTGACCGTGTTGGATTGAGCCATCGGGGAGTGGGCATGGATGGTCGGCTGGTTCGTCTGACTGTCCGTCTATGATGGAGTCTCCGGGTTGCGGACTTGTGTGTGTGTCCCCTTCGTAGGCGGCGTTGTAGTCTGTTGTCGTCTGCTGCTGATTACCGAGTCAGAGTCCTTTTCAGGACTCCTCAACCCTCTCTCTCTCTCTCTCTCTCCCTCTCGCATGGTGCACCCGCAAACCTACTGTATAAAAACTAAACAAATATTATATATGAAATACACACACACACACACACATCACCCAAAGTTACTCGATTCGGAACAAACCTGAAACGGCGTGAAACTTGTCGTAATCATCAGGACATTTTAAATTATTTTAGGATAGGTGTACTTAATTTTCGTTTATTTCAATTTCAATTCAATAATGGTTAATTAATCGGATCATAAGCATGCTTCGCACATCATCATACATGAAAACAAAATCTATATTATTTATATTTATATGTTTACGTCGGGGATAATAATTTACCATTTGTCCTCACAAGGCAGAAAAGGGGCTTTTGAGGTCATTTGGTAAGAATATATACTGCCCTTAATCAAATAAGATGATTACAACATAACAATTCACTTTTAAATTATAGTACCATTGGTATCCTGTAAGAGATCATTAACGGACATGGTCCAAATTTGTTGACTTAGCTCCCGTAAAGTGACACATTTATGTGGATATTATAAGTTCCAATATATTTGTTTTTGTTTTCCCCCTCCAATCTATTTTGCAACGTAGCAGAATTAGTTATTGTTAAGAAAGCAAGGCCTTATCATTAAAAGTATCTTATCTCAATTTCCGGAATTACATTTCGAGCCAAAAGAATGACCGAAAGAAATTCTGAATTTTTCCCCGAAGAGGAATTAAGTGCTTTAAAGCCAGCACATACATGTATATAAATTCACAAATTAGGAAACTTGATAGAAAGGTACATTTATTGGAAGACACAACTCGAATTTGGGTAATATAGCTTGAATCTTTCAACAAAATCTGTTTACGTCTCAATTGTTGTAGAAAATAAAGAGTCCATGATCATAATTTTTGTTATTACCAATATATAATTATTCAATATTTGTCTTGATACAGATACAATTGTGACGTTTTATTATAACTACAGGTGCAGAGGAAATAATACATTTCGAATATACTATAATGACATAATGTATACAAACTGTAAAGATACGTGTATGACGAGGTAAAATATATTTTAAAATTACAGGTTCATAAAATATCATCCAATCACGAAATGACTGTTCAAAGCATAGAGATATGACAGAGACTGTAACGTGTACAATCTTTGTGTTCGTGTCCCAACATCTTTCTCTCTCTTTCTCTGTCTCTCTCTGTCTCTCTCTCCCTTTCTCTGTCTCTCTCTCTACCCGCCCCCTCTCTCTCCATCTCTCTCTCACCCCCTATCTCTCTCCATTTCTCTCTCACCCCCCTCTCTCTCTCTCCACCCTCTCTCCCATCTCTCCCCTCTCTCTCTCCCCCCCCCTCTCTCTCTCTCTATCCATGGTGCCCGATTGTAATGTAAGGAAGACAACGTACGGTTTTCATTATAGACATACATATACATATGTATACGTACATATACACACATAATAGGGACCTTTAGATTCTGCACGACGAGAACGTGGACTGCCCTTTTAAGGCAATGTGACGTCACTGCCAGTGCCTTAAAGGACGTCACATTGCCTTAAAAGGGCAGTCCACGTTCTCGTCGTGCAGAATCTAAAACTCCCTGTTATACATACATACACTACCGTCATGTGCTACGTCATATGCGTCATTGTCCTTAAATTCTTTGTTCTGTGACAGCGTTATTTACAAACGACTAACTAGCTATTGACAAACGACTAACTAGCTATCAACAAACGACTAACTAGCGATTAACAAAAGATATAGCGCTTATCTGTAGGTATGGTAGTGCTACAACCTAAATTTTCTTGATCAAGAATAATAGTACACGGCGAGTTGAAAGTGTATTTTAAATTTTCTGTAGAATCCGCTTTGATGTGATTTGTCCCCTTTTTGGGTGGTGCTGAGCATGAATCCACGTGTTGCCATTTTTTCTATGACAAATTAAAATCAATAAACAACTTTCCATACCATGCACACAAAAAGCAAATAGATGTTTACTAATTCCTTAGACTTGAGATGTATCGAATACTATATAATTGCAACAGAATTTTGTATAAATACCCAAATGATTAGAACAAAGGCACAACTTTTTTATGATGAGTGCATTCATCATCTATTTAATGACTGAAATTTCATTTGTATTATACAAATGTTAAGTACATGACATTGCACAGAAGTCTAAAACCTTTCTTTGATCTGTTTCTTAAAATCATCTTTTTCATTAAAATTCTTTTCCTTCCAGATGCATATAAACATCAGTTATTTCTAAATATTTCATCTCACACCAATATGAGAAAGAAAAAAATAACGTTTTTCAGTTGATGTGAAGATATGATTATTTCAGAGGACTTATGTTACGAGAGCTATCATAATGGAATCACTCATTTAATAACATTAAGAAATGACAACAAACTGTATGATAATCATGATTTAAGATAATGATAAAATCAATAATGCTACCCAAAATTCTAACATGACAAGCATTTATCCCTCTTCTTCCAATAATGATCTATATATTTTGTTTTAAAGAGAGTTATAGTCAAAGAATGGACAGTATATAAGATATAAATTATGACGCGTTTCCACAAGAAATGATTCCAGTGAAGGAATATGAGAAAAGAAAAGTGAATATGCGTTAAAAACATGGACAGCAACAAATAAAAGAGCAATTAACAAAGATGAAATTAAATAATATTTCAATAGACAGATTTTGTGTTGTATACCAATATAGAAAGATCTATTTAGCAATAATGAGTAACAACTTATTTGGGAATACTAAACCCAACAAATCATGCTTCATTTTTAAACGTTACACAGTGTGATTAAATACTGCGCCGTCCGTCGATCTTGCCTACAATAACGAACAATCAAAACAATATTTCTACGGATGAACCGGAGCATATAAAATGTACATAACTTGGCAATCTGAAATACTAACTTAATTTCCTATAAACATAATAATAATAACAATGATAAGTATAATACAAACAAATTAAGATGAAAACAACAATAAGTCAGCTATTTACTAGTAACTAATTACTTGCATTTAAATGCTAACTATAATTATATAAAATAATTTTCAAACATGACATGATAAATGACATAAGGGGGTCCACTGCAGCAACAACAAAAGGAATGGCAAGTGGGGATTTAAAAAAAATCTGTGCCAAAGAAAGGCTGTCAACTTTTTTCTTTTGTTGTTGTTAGTATGTTTTAGGCTGTTGAAAAAGGCTTAAAGCCCCACTGAACTACTTATAGCTACTTGCTCCCTCTATATAGAAATCTTCCCCAATCGGTTCCTGTTGGTCCCCATGATCCTCTTGTTCTTTTATGTTAATTGAGAGCTGAGATAATGAGATAGTCACCTGTCACAGTGACCTCACTGGCTCACTGGGTGGTCTAATCCCTTCTGGCTGACCTAGTACAGCCGGCCTTTTAAAAAAAACTCAGAAAATGCAATAAATTTTCAATAATTTATTGCATTTTACCCCGGTCCCCAACATTAAAAAATCCTCTGGACGGCCATGCATTATAGCTCGAGGCATGGGCACACAGAGGATTTTCGTATGTTGGGAACCGGGGTAAAATGCAATAAATTATTGAAAAATTATTGCATTTTCTGAGTTGTTTTAAATTTATGGAAACTGCCCCCTACCCTAGCCCCCGCTGCGTACAGTCATGGTTCAGTGACAAAGCAATGGTCTCGTAACTGAGAGGCCCCATGAACAAAACCGTGTCGGTGTGCTATATTAGTGCCCTTTTGTGGGGCATTAATCCTCATTACTGTCATTTATGACTTAAGGGAGTAGGTCCCATAGTTGATAAGCATGGTAGCATACACATGCTTTAGCAGTCATGGAAAACCCACATTGGCATATTATTATTCAATCAAATCTGAGAATGTACACTATTAGCTAGATCTATTATTTTTAAATTATTTTTAAAATAATTTCGTAAATTGGGGTAAAACAAAACATTCCAACTTTATGAGCGACAGTGTAGAAATAGTTCAGAATTAAACAGAAGCGTTTTTACATGATCTTTACAGGAATAAGAATTTTCTCTTATGTAAAATATTCCCATTTCATAGGATAAGTATACATGATTAATATATTTGGAAAGACTTTATCTCAAATAATAACTTCAACACTACAATAGAAAATGAAAATGTGATAAATATTCAAAAATAAAATAGATAATGTGATTCAGATAGTCTCGTTATACAAGATAGTTCTACTTTCAAAATCGCTAAATGATACACATTTTCAGCATCAGATTCTTCTGTTAAGTTACTATCAGTCAATCAGTCAATTGAAGTCCAGCAAACACAAACATTCCCTCAAAACGAAAGGGCTCGAAATGTCTCTTTGTGAGAAAATAACGACCGTCAGTTGTCGATCGAATGTATGGATTGCAGTCCTTTTATCAAATAGTCTGATTTTCAGACCCTTGTACCGAATGGTCGTACGTTTTGTGCTGCGCAAAAATTCGGTCAGTTTAATTTTGGCCAGTACAAGAAGTCGGTAATGGGTGTAGACAAAGGCTCATGTACCCTTTAACAGCTCATTTTGTGTATGTTATTACCAAAGAAAAAAAGAAGTTAGTCAGTCACTCAATAGTGTCTGTCAGTGAAGTCTAGAATGTTAACAGGTTTCCTTACATAATTTAAATACTAGGACACTGCTAATGTTTAAATTTTACAGATTCTACGTGACATATTCATAATTTCTAAAAAGTTCTACAGAATTAAATGTTGGCTGCAAAAGGGATATACTACAAGACTCAGATACAAAATCAATCGAGGACAAATCTTTTCGAGTTTGTGACAATCGTTTGACACCAACATCAAAATGCCAGTATAACATTAAATGCCATGGCATGTCAGGCTGATTTTCGTTTTTGTTAAATAAACAAATTACATATTTGTATACATGTGCTCAAAGTATATAACATATCTGACTGTACGAGAAAGAGGCTCCCATGCCCATCTACAAAATAAAGTTACCACTGGAGGAAATTATACACATTTAAATCTACTTTACCAATATCTGCTCTTATAAGTCGCTACGCATGTCGATACGCCTCTTGCGATCTTTAGTCTTTATTTTATAGAGAATTATATTCACTTTCTCCGCAACATTCTTGCAACCCTTCACAGCAAACAACCCGTCGAACTGCAGCTTGGCAAGTACCTCATCTTCTGAAATCACATTGGACGGGTAACCACGGTCCTTGAACTCAGCTTGGATGCACTGCCTCACGTGAGATAATTCAAGTGGGAAGAAGGGTATAAAATGGCTGACGAGATGAGAACTGATGATTCGGGCCTTGTTAAAACCAGCATCTAAAATATAGAATGTAGAAAAGGATGGAGAGATCCTGCATATCCATTACATTTTTTGGACAATTGGTGGTGAAAATAACTGTATGAAAGGCCCATTAGTGGTAAATTGACAAGGTGAAAATGAAGGAGAGAGAAATATGGAAAATAACAATAATAATAATAAGGATAGGCATTTCTATGGCGTCGTCTTTCTAGATAATTCTTATCCAAGGCGCATTAATTATTACCCCAGCTTTAGCCTAGCTGCCATTGACAGCGCTCTAGTATTTCAAGGAATTAATTCCTGCCAGGTAAAATAATCCCAAAACAAATATCTTTGATTCGGCCTATAACCATTTTTGGGGGTAAGTTGTATCTACTCCAACATAACATTTTTTTTCTCTACAGTGCTTTTTATGAAAGGTTTTCTTTTTTAGTGCTCGTGCACTTCAAGTGGATTTGGTGCCTTTTAAATCTTAGATGTTATGGTTATTATTATTAAAATGAACATCATGCCTTGTTCAGAGATGAGTATCATTATCAGGTTGTGTGGATGCTATTATCATTTTATACTCATAAAGTATTTGATTGAATTGAAACAAGTAACAAAAAAAGCCAGGTTTACATGAAATTGACAATGTGGACTTGTTATGGATGAGATTTTGAATAGTAGACTATAAAATAAGAAAATATTAGGAAATAACTGACCAGAGTTACCACTGATTTCGTTCGAGATGATTCGCTCCATCTCAACCGACATTATGTCTTCCCTCGCTATTCCCTTCTCATACGATTCCAACATATGCTTGTTGATGACTTGTGCAGCTAGGTTACTGTTTTCAAGATAGAATAACAGTTATGTGAGACAGAAGTATGATACTTCTAACTTCTTGACTATCATCAGCTCATCAATACTAGTGTAAAGGAGGGATTAAAGCACTTTGCAAGGTCACTAGACAGGCGGTTATCTCATCAACTCAGCTCTCAAATAACATACTAAAAAGAGGATCATGGGGGATCAATGGGCACTTTTAAAAATAATGGCGTATGTGAAATACGTTTCAAATTTATTATGATACAGAGCTCAGTGATTTCATGTTGGACCTTTAAAGCAAAAAACGGCTGTTATCCATTCACATGTTGTAAAAGCAAAAACTATATTAAATAGTTTAATAATTCATCTAAACGAGCCTCAATTTGATATCACAATGTATTCAACATTTTGTGTTTTGCATGTGTCTTTTCATGCCACTATGTTTTGCTAAATCTTTTCCTTACCGAAGTAAGGTGTATGTCTTATTATGCAACTATGTTTTGCTAAATGTACCTTATTGGAGTAAGGTGTATGTCTTAACATGCCACTATGTCTTGCTAAATCTACCTTACTGAATAAGGTGTATGTCTTAACATGCCACTATGTCTTGCTAAATCTACCTTACTGTATGAAGTAAGGTGTATGTCTTATTATGCAACTATGTTTTGCTAAATCTACCTTACTGAATAAGGTGTATGTCTTAACATGCCACTATGTCTTGCTAAATCTACCTAACTGAATAAGGTGAATGTCTTAACATGCCACTATGTCTTGCTAAATCTACCTTACTGAATGAAGTAAGGTGTATGTCTTAACATGCCACTATGTCTTGCTAAATCTACCTTACTGAATAAGGTGTATGTCTTAACATGCCACTATGTCTTGCTAAATCTACCTTACTGTATGAAGTAAGGTGTATGTCTTAACATGCCGCTATGTTTTGCTAAATGTACCTTATTGGAGTAAGGTGTATGTCTTAACATGCCACTATGTCTTGCTAAATCTACCTTACTGAATAAGGTGTATGTCTTAACATGCCACTATGTCTTGCTAAATCTACCTTACTGAATAAGGTGTATGTCTTAACATGCCACTATGTCTTGCTAAATCTACCTTACTGTATGAAGTAAGGTGTATGTCTTATTATGCAACTATGTTTTGCTAAATCTACCTTACCGAATGAAGTAAGGTGTATGTCCTTTCATGCCACTATGTCTTGCTAAATCTACCTTACTGAATGAAGTAAGGTGTATATCTTATTATGCAACTATGTTTTGCTAAATCTACCTTATTGAAGTAAGGTGTATGTCTTTTCATGCCACTATGTCTTGCTAAATCTACCTTACTAAATGAAGTAAGGTGTAGGTCTTAACATGCCACTATGTCTTGCTAAATCTACCTTACTGAATGAAGTAAGGTGTATGTCTTTTCATGCCACTATGTCTTGCTAAATCTACCTTACCGAATGAAGTAAGGTGTATGTCTTAACATGCCACTATGTCTTGCTAAATCTACCTTACTGTATGAAGTAAGGTGTATGTCTTATTATGCAACTATGTTTTGCTAAATCTACCTTATTGAAGTAAGGTGTATGTCTTTTCATGCCACTATGTCTTGCTAAATCTACCTTACTGAATGAAGTAAGGTGTATGTCTTAACATGCCACTATGTCTTGTTAAATCTACCTTACTGAATGAAGTAAGGTGTATGTCTTTTCATGCCACTATGTCTTGCTAAATCTACCTTACTGAATAAGGTCTATGTCTTAACATGCCACTAAGTCTTGCTAAATCTACCTTACTGAATAAGGTGTATGTCTTTTCATGCCACTATGTCTTGCTAAATCTACCTTACTGAATAAGGTGTATGTCTTAACATGCCACTATGTCTTGCTAAATCTACCTAACTGAATAAGGTGAATGTCTTAACATGCCACTATGTCTTGCTAAATCTACCTTACTGAATGAAGTAAGGTGTATGTCTTAACATGCCACTATGTCTTGCTAAATCTACCTTACTGAATAAGGTGTATGTCTTAACATGCCACTATGTCTTGCTAAATCTACCTTACTGAATGAAGTAAGGTGTATGTCTTAACATGCCACTATGTCTTGCTAAATCTACCTTACTGTATGAAGTAAGGTGTATGTCTTATTATGCAACTATGTTTTGCTAAATGTACCTTATTGAAGTAAGGTGTGTGTCTTTTCATGCCACTATGTCTTGCTAAATCTTTTCCTTACCGAAGTAAGGTGTATGTCTTATTATGCAACTATGTCTTGCTAAATGTACCTTACTGAATGAAGTAAGGTGTATGTCTTAACATGCCACTATGTCTTGTTAAATCTACCTTACTGAATGAAGTAAGGTGTATGTCTTTTCATGCCACTATGTCTTGCTAAATCTACCTTACTGAATAAGGTCTATGTCTTAACATGCCACTATGTCTTGCTAAATCTACCTTACTGAATAAGGTGTATGTCTTTTCATGCCACTATGTCTTGCTAAATCTACCTTACTGTATGAAGTAAGGTGTATGTCTTATTATGCAACTATGTTTTGCTAAATCTACCTTATTGAAGTAAGGTGTATGTCTTTTCATGCCACTATGTCTTGCTTAATCTACCTTACTGAATAAGGTGTATGTCTTAACATGCCACTATGTCTTGCCTAATCTACCTTACTGTATGAAGTAAGGTGTATGTCTTATTATGCAACTATGTTTTGCTAAATCTACCTTATTGGAGTAAGGTGTGTGTCTTTTCATGCCACTATGTCTTGCTGAATCTACCTTACTGAATGAAGTAAGGTGTATGTCTTAACATGCCACTATGTCTTGCTAAATCTACCTTACTGTATGAAGTAAGGTGTATGTCTTATTATGCAACTATGTTTTGCTAAATCTACCTTATTGAAGTAAGGTGTATGTCTTTTCATGCCACTATGTTTTGCTAAATCTACCTTACTGAATGAAGTAAGGTGTATGTCTTAACATGCCACTATGTCTTGCTAAATCTACCTTACTGAATGAAGTAAGGTGTATGTCTTTTCATGCCACTATGTCTTGCTAAATCTACCTTACTGAATGAAGTAAGGTGTATGTCTTAACATGCCACTATGTCTTGCTAAATCTACCTTACTGTATGAAGTAAGGTGTATGTCTTATTATGCAACTATGTTTTGCTAAATCTACCTTATTGAAGTAAGGTGTATGTCTTTTCATGCCACTATGTTTTGCTAAATCTACCTTATTGAAGTAAGGTGTGTGTCTTTTCATGCCACTATGTCTTGCTAAATCTTTTCCTTACCGAAGTAAGGTGTATGTCTTATTATGCAACTATATCTTGCTAAATGTACCTTACTGAATGAAGTAAGGTGTATGTCTTAACATGCCACTATGTCTTGTTAAATCTACCTTACTGAATGAAGTAAGGTGTATGTCTTTTCATGCCACTATGTCTTGCTAAATCTACCTTACTGAATAAGGTCTATGTCTTAACATGCCACTATGTCTTGCTAAATCTACCTTACTGAATAAGGTGTATGTCTTTTCATGCCACTATGTCTTGCTAAATCTACCTTACTGTATGAAGTAAGGTGTATGTCTTATTATGCAACTATGTTTTGCTAAATCTACCTTATTGAAGTAAGGTGTATGTCTTTTCATGCCACTATGTCTTGCTAAATCTACCTTACTGAATGAAGTAAGGTGTATGTCTTAACATGCCACTATGTCTTGCTAAATCTACCTTACTGTATGAAGTAAGGTGTATGTCTTATTATGCAACTATGTTTTGCTAAATCTACCTTATTGAAGTAAGGTGTATGTCTTTTCATGCCACTATGTTTTGCTAAATCTACCTTACTGAATGAAGTAAGGTGTATGTCTTAACATGCCACTATGTCTTGCAAAATCTACCTTACTGAATGAAGTAAGGTGTATGTCTTTTCATGCCACTATGTCTTGCTAAATCTACCTTACTGAATGAAGTAAGGTGTATGTCTTAACATGCCACTATGTCTTGCTAAATCTACCTTACTGAATGAAGTAAGGTGTATGTCTTTTCATGCCACTATGTCTTGCTAAATCTACCTTACTGAATGAAGTAAGGTGTATGTCTTAACATGCCACTATGTCTTGCTAAATCTACCTTACTGAATGAAGTAAGGTGTATGTCTTAACATGCCACTATGTCTTGCTAAATCTACCTTACTGAATGAAGTAAGGTGTATGTCTTAACATGCCACTATGTCTTGCTAAATCTACCTTACTGAATGAAGTAAGGTGTATGTCTTAACATGCCACTATGTCTTGCTAAATCTACCTTACTGAATGAAGTAAGGTGTATGTCTTTTCATGCCACTATGTCTTGCTAAATCTACCTTACTGAATGAAGTAAGGTGTATGTCTTAACATGCCACTATGTCTTGCTAAATCTACCTTACTGTATGAAGTAAGGTGTATGTCTTATTATGCAACTATGTTTTGCTAAATCTACCTTACTGAATAAGGTGTATGTCTTAACATGCCACTATGTCTTGCTAAATCTACCTAACTGAATAAGGTGAATGTCTTAACATGCCACTATGTCTTGCTAAATCTACCTTACTGAATGAAGTAAGGTGTATGTCTTAACATGCCACTATGTCTTGTTAAATCTACCTTACTGAATGAAGTAAGGTGTATGTCTTTTCATGCCACTATGTCTTGCTAAATCTACCTTACTGAATAAGGTCTATGTCTTAACATGCCACTATGTCTTGCTAAATCTACCTTACTGAATAAGGTGTATGTCTTTTCATGCCACTATGTCTTGCTAAATCTACCTTACTGTATGAAGTAAGGTGTATGTCTTATTATGCAACTATGTTTTGCTAAATCTACCTTATTGAAGTAAGGTGTATGTCTTTTCATGCCACTATGTCTTGCTAAATCTACCTTACTGAATGAAGTAAGGTGTATGTCTTAACATGCCACTATGTCTTGCTAAATCTACCTTACTGTATGAAGTTAGGTGTATGTCTTATTATGCAACTATGTTTTGCTAAATCTACCTTATTGAAGTAAGGTGTATGTCTTTTCATGCCACTATGTTTTGCTAAATCTACCTTACTGAATGAAGTAAGGTGTATGTCTTAACATGCCACTATGTCTTGCAAAATCTACCTTACTGAATGAAGTAAGGTGTATGTCTTTTCATGCCACTATGTCTTGCTAAATCTACCTTACTGAATGAAGTAAGGTGTATGTCTTAACATGCCACTATGTCTTGCTAAATCTACCTTACTGAATGAAGTAAGGTGTATGTCTTTTCATGCCACTATGTCTTGCTAAATCTACCTTACTGAATGAAGTAAGGTGTATGTCTTAACATGCCACTATGTCTTGCTAAATCTACCTTACTGAATGAAGTAAGGTGTATGTCTTAACATGCCACTATGTCTTGCTAAATCTACCTTACTGAATGAAGTAAGGTGTATGTCTTAACATGCCACTATGTCTTGCTAAATCTACCTTACTGTATGAAGTAAGGTGTATGTCTTATTATGCAACTATGTTTTGCTAAATCTACCTTATTGAAGTAAGGTGTATGTCTTTTCATGCCACTATGTTTTGCTAAATCTACCTTACTGAATGAAGTAAGGTGTATGTCTTAACATGCCACTATGTCTTGCTAAATCTACCTTACTGAATGAAGTAAGGTGTATGTCTTTTCATGCCACTATGTCTTGCTAAATCTACCTTACTGAATGAAGTAAGGTGTATGTCTTAACATGCCAATATGTCTTGCTAAATCTACCTTACTGTATGAAGTAAGGTGTATGTCTTATTATGCAACTATGTTTTGCTAAATCTACCTTACTGAATAAGGTGTATGTCTTAACATGCCACTATGTCTTGCTAAATCTACCTAACTGAATAAGGTGAATGTCTTAACATGCCACTATGTCTTGCTAAATCTACCTTACTGAATGAAGTAAGGTGTATGTCTTAACATGCCACTATGTCTTGTTAAATCTACCTTACTGAATGAAGTAAGGTGTATGTCTTTTCATGCCACTATGTCTTGCTAAATCTACCTTACTGAATAAGGTCTATGTCTTAACATGCCACTATGTCTTGCTAAATCTACCTTACTGAATAAGGTGTATGTCTTTTCATGCCACTATGTCTTGCTAAATCTACCTTACTGTATGAAGTAAGGTGTATGTCTTATTATGCAACTATGTTTTGCTAAATCTACCTTATTGAAGTAAGGTGTATGTCTTTTCATGCCACTATGTCTTGCTAAATCTACCTTACTGAATGAAGTAAGGTGTATGTCTTAACATGCCACTATGTCTTGCTAAATCTACCTTACTGTATGAAGTAAGGTGTATGTCTTATTATGCAACTATGTTTTGCTAAATCTACCTTATTGAAGTAAGGTGTATGTCTTTTCATGCCACTATGTTTTGCTAAATCTACCTTACTGAATGAAGTAAGGTGTATGTCTTAACATGCCACTATGTCTTGCAAAATCTACCTTACTGAATGAAGTAAGGTGTATGTCTTTTCATGCCACTATGTCTTGCTAAATCTACCTTACTGAATGAAGTAAGGTGTATGTCTTAACATGCCACTATGTCTTGCTAAATCTACCTTACTGAATGAAGTAAGGTGTATGTCTTTTCATGCCACTATGTCTTGCTAAATCTACCTTACTGAATGAAGTAAGGTGTATGTCTTAACATGCCACTATGTCTTGCTAAATCTACCTTACTGAATGAAGTAAGGTGTATGTCTTAACATGCCACTATGTCTTGCTAAATCTACCTTACTGAATGAAGTAAGGTGTATGTCTTAACATGCCACTATGTCTTGCTAAATCTACCTTACTGTATGAAGTAAGGTGTATGTCTTATTATGCAACTATGTTTTGCTAAATCTACCTTATTGAAGTAAGGTGTATGTCTTTTCATGCCACTATGTTTTGCTAAATCTACCTTACTGAATGAAGTAAGGTGTATGTCTTAACATGCCACTATGTCTTGCTAAATCTACCTTACTGAATGAAGTAAGGTGTATGTCTTTTCATGCCACTATGTCTTGCTAAATCTACCTTACTGAATGAAGTAAGGTGTATGTCTTAACATGCCACTATGTCTTGCTAAATCTACCTTACTGTATGAAGTAAGGTGTATGTCTTATTATGCAACTATGTTTTGCTAAATCTACCTTATTGAAGTAAGGTGTATGTCTTTTCATGCCACTATGTTTTGCTAAATCTACCTTACTGAATGAAGTAAGGTGTATGTCTTAACATGCCACTATGTCTTGTTAAATCTACCTTATTGAAGTAAGGTGTATGTCTTTTCATGCCACTATGTCTTGCTGAATCTACCTTACTGAATGAAGTAAGGTGTATGTCTTTTCATGCCACTATGTCTTGCTAAATCTACCTTACTGAATGAAGTAAGGTGTATGTCTTAACATGCCACTATGTCTTGCTAAATCTACCTTACTGTATGAAGTAAGGTGTATGTCTTATTATGCAACTATGTTTTGCTAAATCTACCTTACTGAATAAGGTGTATGTCTTAACATGCCACTATGTCTTGCTAAATCTACCTAACTGAATAAGGTGAATGTCTTAACATGCCACTATGTCTTGCTAAATCTACCTTACTGAATGAAGTAAGGTGTATGTCTTAACATGCCACTATGTCTTGCTAAATCTACCTTACTGAATAAGGTGTATGTCTTAACATGCCACTATGTCTTGCTAAATCTACCTTACTGAATGAAGTAAGGTGTATGTCTTAACATGCCACTATGTCTTGCTAAATCTACCTTACTGTATGAAGTAAGGTGTATGTCTTATTATGCAACTATGTTTTGCTAAATGTACCTTATTGAAGTAAGGTGTGTGTCTTTTCATGCCACTATGTCTTGCTAAATCTTTTCCTTACCGAAGTAAGGTGTATGTCTTATTATGCAACTATGTCTTGCTAAATGTACCTTACTGAATGAAGTAAGGTGTATGTCTTAACATGCCACTATGTCTTGTTAAATCTACCTTACTGAATGAAGTAAGGTGTATGTCTTTTCATGCCACTATGTCTTGCTAAATCTACCTTACTGAATAAGGTCTATGTCTTAACATGCCACTATGTCTTGCTAAATCTACCTTACTGAATAAGGTGTATGTCTTTTCATGCCACTATGTCTTGCTAAATCTACCTTACTGTATGAAGTAAGGTGTATGTCTTATTATGCAACTATGTTTTGCTAAATCTACCTTATTGAAGTAAGGTGTATGTCTTTTCATGCCACTATGTCTTGCTTAATCTACCTTACTGAATAAGGTGTATGTCTTAACATGCCACTATGTCTTGCCTAATCTACCTTACTGTATGAAGTAAGGTGTATGTCTTATTATGCAACTATGTTTTGCTAAATCTACCTTATTGGAGTAAGGTGTGTGTCTTTTCATGCCACTATGTCTTGCTGAATCTACCTTACTGAATGAAGTAAGGTGTATGTCTTAACATGCCACTATGTCTTGCTAAATCTACCTTACTGTATGAAGTAAGGTGTATGTCTTATTATGCAACTATGTTTTGCTAAATCTACCTTATTGAAGTAAGGTGTATGTCTTTTCATGCCACTATGTTTTGCTAAATCTACCTTACTGAATGAAGTAAGGTGTATGTCTTAACATGCCACTATGTCTTGCTAAATCTACCTTACTGAATGAAGTAAGGTGTATGTCTTTTCATGCCACTATGTCTTGCTAAATCTACCTTACTGAATGAAGTAAGGTGTATGTCTTAACATGCCACTATGTCTTGCTAAATCTACCTTACTGTATGAAGTAAGGTGTATGTCTTATTATGCAACTATGTTTTGCTAAATCTACCTTATTGAAGTAAGGTGTATGTCTTTTCATGCCACTATGTTTTGCTAAATCTACCTTATTGAAGTAAGGTGTGTGTCTTTTCATGCCACTATGTCTTGCTAAATCTTTTCCTTACCGAAGTAAGGTGTATGTCTTATTATGCAACTATATCTTGCTAAATGTACCTTACTGAATGAAGTAAGGTGTATGTCTTAACATGCCACTATGTCTTGTTAAATCTACCTTACTGAATGAAGTAAGGTGTATGTCTTTTCATGCCACTATGTCTTGCTAAATCTACCTTACTGAATAAGGTCTATGTCTTAACATGCCACTATGTCTTGCTAAATCTACCTTACTGAATAAGGTGTATGTCTTTTCATGCCACTATGTCTTGCTAAATCTACCTTACTGTATGAAGTAAGGTGTATGTTATATTATGCAACTATGTTTTGCTAAATCTACCTTATTGAAGTAAGGTGTATGTCTTTTCATGCCACTATGTCTTGCTAAATCTACCTTACTGAATGAAGTAAGGTGTATGTCTTAACATGCCACTATGTCTTGCTAAATCTACCTTACTGTATGAAGTAAGGTGTATGTCTTATTATGCAACTATGTTTTGCTAAATCTACCTTATTGAAGTAAGGTGTATGTCTTTTCATGCCACTATGTTTTGCTAAATCTACCTTACTGAATGAAGTAAGGTGTATGTCTTAACATGCCACTATGTCTTGCTAAATCTACCTTACTGAATGAAGTAAGGTGTATGTCTTTTCATGCCACTATGTCTTGCTAAATCTACCTTACTGAATGAAGTAAGGTGTATGTCTTAACATGCCACTATGTCTTGCTAAATCTACCTTACTGAATGAAGTAAGGTGTATGTCTTTTCATGCCACTATGTCTTGCTAAATCTACCTTACTGAATGAAGTAAGGTGTATGTCTTAACATGCCACTATGTCTTGCTAAATCTACCTTACTGAATGAAGTAAGGTGTATGTCTTAACATGCCACTATGTCTTGCTAAATCTACCTTACTGAATGAAGTAAGGTGTATGTCTTAACATGCCACTATGTCTTGCTAAATCTACCTTACTGTATGAAGTAAGGTGTATGTCTTATTATGCAACTATGTTTTGCTAAATCTACCTTATTGAAGTAAGGTGTATGTCTTTTCATGCCACTATGTTTTGCTAAATCTACCTTACTGAATGAAGTAAGGTGTATGTCTTTTCATGCCACTATGTCTTGCTAAATCTACCTTACTGAATGAAGTAAGGTGTATGTCTTAACATGCCACTATGTCTTGCTAAATCTACCTTACTGTATGAAGTAAGGTGTATGTCTTATTATGCAACTATGTTTTGCTAAATCTACCTTACTGAATAAGGTGTATGTCTTAACATGCCACTATGTCTTGCTAAATCTACCTTACTGAATAAGGTGTATGTCTTAACATGCCATTATGTCTTGCTAAATCTACCTTACTGAATGAAGTAAGGTGTATGTCTTAACATGCCACTATGTCTTGCTAAATCTACCTTACTGTATGAAGTAAGGTGTATGTCTTATTATGCAACTATGTTTTGCTAAATGTACCTTATTGAAGTAAGGTGTGTGTCTTTTCATGCCACTATGTCTTGCTAAATCTTTTCCTTACCGAAGTAAGGTGTATGTCTTATTATGCAACTATGTTTTGCTAAATGTACCTTATTGGAGTAATGTGTATGTCTTAACATGTCACTATGTCTTGCTAAATCTACCTTACTGAATAAGGTGTATGTCTTAACATGCCACTATGTCTTGCTAAATCTACCTTACTGTATGAAGTAAGGTGTATGTCTTAACATGCCGCTATGTTTTGCTAAATGTACCTTATTGGAGTAAGGTGTATGTCTTAACATGCCACTATGTCTTGCTAAATCTACCTTACTGAATAAGGTGTATGTCTTAACATGCCACTATGTCTTGCTAAATCTACCTTACTGAATAAGGTGTATGTCTTAACATGCCACTATGTCTTGCTAAATCTACCTTACTGAATAAGGTGTATGTCTTAACATGCCACTATGTCTTGCTAAATCTACCTTACTGAATAAGGTGTATGTCTTAACATGCCACTATGTCTTGCTAAATCTACCTTACTGAATAAGGTGTATGTCTTAACATGCCACTATGTCTTGCTAAATCTACCTTACTGAATAAGGTGTATGTCTTAACATGCCACTATGTTTTGCTAAATCTACCTTACTGAATAAGGTGTATGTCTTAACATGCCACTATGTCTTGCTAAATCTACCTTACTGTATGAAGTAAGGTGTATGTCTTATTATGCAACTATGTTTTGCTAAATCTACCTTATTGGAGTAAGGTGTGTGTCTTTTCATGCCACTATGTCTTGCTAAATCTACCTTACTGAATGAAGTAATGTGTATGTCTTAACATGCCACTATGTCTTGCTAAATCTACCTTACTGTATGAAGTAAGGTGTATGTCTTATTATGCAACTATGTTTTGCTAAATCTACCTTATTGAAGTAAGGTGTATGTATTTTCATGCCACTATGTCTTGCTAAATCTACCCAATAAACAAAATCACGTGAAAATCACGTCAATATCAAGGTATCGACTTGAGGAGAGTTACGTTCTTCAAACACCGGACATTTACGTAAATGTGTTAATACGTTTATTGCACTAGGTCACTTAAAACACACGTACACTAAATCACGCAATTGTCACTGCAATATCACCATTATAATAACGTGATTATCCCTACCTTGGAGACCATGGTTTGGAAACCTAATACACAGAAACACGTGAAGCGTTAGTGATAGTTTTAGTCAAAATATCTGCGTGAAATTCACGTGAATATTACGTCGAAGAGGAAATATATTACTGTAACCCGCGTTCAACCCAATAATTACGCAAATGTTACACAATAAATAAACCAAAATAATGACGTTCTCATCCCATTTCTGAACATCGTGTTTTGGATCTTCCATAATTACGTCCAGGCGCGCAGGAAGCAGTTTGGGATTAGAGGGGGTTGGGGGGGGGGGGGGGGGGGGGGGGGGTTGCAAACATCCCAGAGGAGAAAGCTAGTTCAACTGGTCCAGTTGATGAACCAGTAATGCCAACTGGTAACCCCGGAAATTGAAATGGGCTAAATGATCCAGTTGATCGCCAATAAACAAAATCACGTGAAAATCACGTTAATATCAAGGCATCGACTTGAGGAGAGTTACGTTCTTCAAACACCGGACATTTACGTAAATGTGTTAATACGTTTATTGCACTAGGTCACTTAAAACACACGTACACTAAATCACGCAATTGTCACTGCAATATCACCATTATAATAACGTGATTATCCCTACCGTGGAGACCATGGTTTGTAAACCGAATACTCCCGTGTTTGTTTGGTTATGAAATTACATCTTCATAAACGAAATTATCGCGTCACAGAAACACGTGAAGCGTTAGTGATACTTTTAGTCAAAATATCTGCGTGAAATTCACGTGAATATTACGAGGCTGACTTGAGATAAATCATGTTCTTCATGCACGTGAAATTTACGTCGAAGAGGAATTATGTTACTGTAACCCGCGTTCAACCCAATAATTACGCAAATGTTACACAATAAATGAACCAAAATAATGACGTTCTCATCCTGAACATCGTGTTTTGGATCTTCCATAATTACGTCCAGGCGCGCCGGAAGCAGTTTAGGATTAGAGGGGGTGGGGGGGGGGGGGGGGGGAGGTGTGGGTGGGTGGGTGCAAACATCCCAGAAGAGAAAGCTAGTTGCAACTGGTCCAGTTGATGAACCAGTTAATGCCAACTGGTAACCCCGAAAATTGAAATGGGCTAAATGTTCCAGTTGATCCAGGCCAGTTATAATTCAACTGGTCTAGCTGAGCCATTAGAACCATTTGGTAAAACTTCCAACCAGTTGAACGGCAACAACACTCCAATACGAGTATGTCTGTATTTCCAATGTAAAGGCATTGGTAATAAGTAGACTTACATAATTTAATGAATCGAAATTTTTTTCATATACTTATTAATTAATAATTATTTTAGTTCATAGTTAATGTTTCCCTTATTCATGTTTAATTAAATATAATTTATACCAAATAGCGAAATGTCCTAATAACTTGTAATTTATATTTGAAGTATTTTTGAAATGAATTGCACATGACTAAATCATCATTAATTAAGAAATATGCTGTAAATTCAGATAAATTGTTTAAAAAACATAGATCTGCACGCACCCCATATTCAATATGCAAATTAATTGGTGTCAGCTGGTTCAACTGGAAATATGCACACAGACCAGTTATCAACTGGTGCAATGAATAGATGCCAACAGTCAGTTATCAACTGGTGAAAATAGAAATATGCCAACAGTCACGGGATTATCACCACGGAGCTTCAATGGTAACTGTGAAACCATCAAGACACCCCGAAATAACTCGTTTTTCACACCTAAAAATCACCGATGCCCAGCTTTAGATTAATAATCCGTTTGAGTCACGAGATCATCACCGCGGAACTGCTGGCAAGTTTGACTACCATTTAAATAGGTGTTTTGAGACACCTAATAATTACTTATTTTTCATACCTAAATATCACGGATTCACAGCTTATATTAATAATCCGTTTGAGTCACGAGATCATCACCGCTGAACTGGTGGCAAGTTTGACTACCATTTAAATAGGTGTTTTAAGACACCTAACAATGACTAATTTTTCACGCCTAAATATCACGGATTCACAGCTTAGATTAGTAATCTCATTACTTATTTATCACCACCATCGGTTAACGGACAAAAAACTCGTTGCTTGGTCAAGTGGTTATTTGGTCATAAACACGTGATTTACAGAGGTAAGTGGAATCACGTTTATACTCCAGTCGCGTGATATATTGGTGGTGTTTAGGTTAGATGAAAACGTGAACAGGAGTACCTTTTTTGTTTAAATGAAGGCACGTGTCGATAACGTTTAAATCTAGTTCAAAAGGCACCATACTTTAAAATTACTTAAAATACACTCCCAAAAGAGGTTACTTTTTAGTGTTTTGTTTATTGGGGTATGTCTTATTATGCAACTATGTTTTGCTAAATCTACCTTATTGGAGTAAGGTGTATGTCTTAACATGCCACTATGTCTTGCTAAATCTACCTTACTGAATAAGGTGTATGTCTTAACATGCCACTATGTCTTGCTAAATCTACCTTACTGTATGAAGTAAGGTGTATGTCTTATTATGCAACTATGTTTTGCTAAATCTACCTTATTGGAGTAAGGTGTGTGTCTTTTCATGCCACTATGTCTTGCTAAATCTACCTTACTGAATGAAGTAAGGTGTATGTCTTAACATGCCACTATGTCTTGCTAAATCTACCTTACTGTATGAAGTAAGGTGTATGTCTTATTATGCAACTATGTTTTGCTAAATCTACCTTATTGAAGTAAGGTGTATGTCTTTTCATGCCACTATGTCTTGCTAAATCTACCTTACTGAATGAAGTAAGGTGTATGTCTTAACATGCCACTATGTCTTGCTAAATCTACCTTACTGTATGAAGTAAGGTGTATGTCTTATTATGCAACTATGTTTTGCTAAATCTACCTTATTGAAGTAAGGTGTATGTCTTTTCATGCCACTATGTCTTGCTAAATCTACCTTACTGAATGAAGTAAGGTGTATGTCTTAACATGCCACTATGTCTTGCTAAATCTACCTTACTGAATGAAGTAAGGTGTATGTCTTTTCATGCCACTATGTCTTGCTAAATCTACCTTACTGAATAAGGTGTATGTCTTAACATGCCACTATGTCTTGCTAAATCTACCTTACTGAATAAGGTGTATGTCTTTTCATGCCACTATGTCTTGCTAAATCTACCTTACTGTATGAAGTAAGGTGTATGTCTTATTATGCAACTATGTTTTGCTAAATCTACCTTATTGAAGTAAGGGGTATGTCTTATTATGCAACTATGTTTTGCTAAATCTACCTTATTGAAGTAAGGTGTATGTCTTTTCATGCCACTATGTCTTGCTAAATCTACCTTACTGTATGAAGTAAGGTGTATGTCTTATTATGCCACTATGTCTTGCTAAATCTACCTTACTGTATGAAGTAAGGTGTATGTCTTATTATGCAACTATGTTTTGCTAAATCTACCTTATTGAAGTAAGGTGTATGTCTTTTCATGCCACTATGTCTTGCTAAATCTACCTTACTGAATGAAGTAAGGTGTATGTCTTAACATGCCACTATGTCTTGCTAAATCTACCTTACTGTATGAAGTAAGGTGTATGTCTTATTATGCAACTATGTTTTGCTAAATCTACCTTATTGAAGTAAGGTGTATGTCTTTTCATGCCACTATGTCTTGCTAAATCTACCTTACTGAATGAAGTAAGGTGTATGTCTTAACATGCCACTATGTCTTGCTAAATCTACCTTACTGAATGAAGTAAGGTGTATGTCTTTTCATGCCACTATGTCTTGCTAAATCTACCTTACTGAATAAGGTGTATGTCTTAACATGCCACTATGTCTTGCTAAATCTACCTTACTGAATAAGGTGTATGTCTTTTCATGCCACTATGTCTTGCTAAATCTACCTTACTGTATGAAGTAAGGTGTATGTCTTATTATGCAACTATGTTTTGCTAAATCTACCTTATTGAAGTAAGGTGTATGTCTTTTCATGCCACTATGTCTTGCTAAATCTACCTTACTGAATGAAGTAAGGTGTATGTCTTAACATGCCACTGTGTTTTGCTAAATGTACCTTATTGGAGTAAGGTGTATGTCTTTTCATGCCACTATGTCTTGCTAAATCTACCTTACTGAATGAAGTAAGCTGTATGTCTTAACATGCCACTATGTCTTGCTAAATCTACCTTACTGAATGAAGTAAGGTGTGTGTCTTTTCATGCCACTATGTCTTGCTAAATCTACCTTACTGAATGAAGTAAGGTGTATGTCTTATTATGCAACTATGTTTTGCTAAATGTACCTTATTGGAGTAAGGTGTATGTCTTTTCATGCCACTATGTCTTGCTAAATCTACCTTACTGAATGAAGTAAGGTGTATGTCTTAACATGCCACTATGTCTTGCTAAATCTACCTTACTGAATGAAGTAAGGTGTATGTCTTTTCATGCCACTATGTCTTGCTAAATCTACCTTACTGAATAAGGTGTATGTCTTAACATGCCACTATGTCTTGCTAAACCTACCTTACTGAATAAGGTGTATGTCTTTTCATGCCACTATGTCTTGCTAAATCTACCTTACTGTATGAAGTAAAGTGTATGTCTTATTATGCAACTATGTTTTGCTAAATCTACCTTATTGAAGTAAGGTGCATGTCTTTTCATGCCGCTATGTTTTGCTAAATGTACCTTATTGGAGTATGGTGTGTGTCTTTTCATGCCATTATGTCTTGCTAAATCTACCTTATTGAAGTAAGGTGTATGTCTTTTCATGCCATTATGTCTTGCTAAATCTACCTTATTGAAGTAAGGTGTATGTCTTTTCATGCCACTATGTCTTGCTAAATCTACCTTATTGAAGTAAGGTGTATGTCTTTTCATGCCACTATGTCTTGCTAAATCTACCTTACTGAATGAAGTAAGGTGTATGTCTTAACATGCCACTATGCCTTGCTAAATCTACCTTACTGAATGAAGTAAGGTGTATGTCTTAACATGCCGCTATGTCTTGCTAAATCTACATTATTGAAGTAAGGTGAATGTCTTTTCATGCCACTATGTCTTGCTACATCTACCTTATTGAAGTAAGGTGTGTGTCTTTTCATGCCACTATGTCTTGCTAAATCTACCATACTGTAGTAAGATGTGTCTTTTCATGACACTTTGTCTTGCTAAATCTACCTTACTTAATGAAGTAAGGTGTATATCTTCTAATGCCACCGTGTCTTGCTTGATCTACCTTATTGAATACAATAAAATACAATAAAGTCATTTCTATAGCGCTCTTACAAAAACTAACTGTTGTTTCACAGCGCTTTACATAAAAGTTATCAAAGAATCTATTGAATAAGGTGTTTTTCTTTCCATGCTAGTATGCAGGCGCGTACGCAAGGGGGGGGGGGGGGGTTGAACCCCCTCCCCCCCGCTTATTTAACGGCTGGCTGAGTCGTTGCAAAATATTTGTAACCAAAATAAAAATATAAACAAATGTCCTCTTCCCCCCACGTGTGTGTCTTTTCATGCCACTGCTACCCTGGAGGCACCCTGACACTTGCACGATGTTGGTTCGCGCATGGTCTGGTTGTAAATATGCGTGCCACTCGGGCATTGTGCCGCACCGGTCAGTACCGACACGGGTAGGATACGTATATGATACGTATATCCGCAAAGTGTTCACGAAAGTCGTCCACCAAATATGTCCTGCCAATATTGTGAACATTTTGAAAATTCGGCCGCGAATTCAAGCCTTGTAACGCATTGGCCCTCATCCTCCGGCATGCTCTGCGAACGCTTCCCGTTGTGGCAAGAACGTGGCACGAAACAATGTGCAAACCATACGCGAACCACAATCGTGCAAGTGTCAGAGTGCCTCATGTCCTGCTAAATCTGCCATAAAGTAAAGGAGATGTGTGTCTTTTCATGCCACATGTCTTGCTAAATCTACCTCACTGACCTTCTGAATATAACGATGACTTTCCTATAATCGACCCCATCTACTTCAGTATGGTGATCTAAGAAGCTCCTCATACTGTCTAGTAAGCCAGGGGGCATGTTTTCTACCTCATCAAATATGAAGAGATGATTATCACATTCAGAAACCTTGGATTTGATGAATTTAACCAGCTCCTCCTGTAGAGAGACAAAGAGAGAGACAGAGAGAGATAGAGAGAGAGAAAGAGAGAGCAAATAGAAACAGAAATAGAAATGAATGTAATCGGTTGTGAACACTGCTTGAGTTCTTAATTTCAAATCCTGATTCATCAATCTACCCGGCATGCCTATAGTAAGTGGCCACCCATTGAGTAGCCTTTTGACAAGGCCTCGTGACTCTGGCTAAGCGGCTGAGATGAGTCTAGTTACCCGGGGTGAACGCGCGACCAAGTGATGACCGTCACGAGGCCTTTTGCAATGTAGATATCACTGCTCCGCATGACCAATCAGAACGGCGATCTCCCAATTGGCTTCGTTCGTGATTCGTTCCATGTAGAGGTCAGTGGTCTTAGCACGTACGTAATAGTTCATGTTTTTGAATGCTTTTTATATTGATGTAAACTTGCATTTTTAGTCTTCGGACTTGTTGACAAGTCATGAATAAAACCTTATTTGAACTTGAACTATAGTAGGCATGTAGGTCCATGTTCGCAATACGTAGAGTTTACTGTATGTGTGTGTGTGTGTGTGTGTGTGTGATGGATACTATATGCTGACGTCGTGCGAGGATAACTTCGCTGATTGGACGCTCCCTTTTCGGAAGCGAATTCCAGTCGGAAACAAAGGTTAACATAAGAAATCCAAACCAGATTGATAAAGGCTACTTGTCTGGGCAATTCGCACTGGCGTTCACTCAGGTTTTCGCGATTAGTCTCTTTTTAGTCGCTCGGCGTCTATCAGACACGTGGCCTTGTTTAAAGGCTACCCATTGAGAGACACGTGGGAGGGGGTTAGGGATACAGTGCGTCCCAGAAAAAACGAAACCGAGAATTATCGAGCATCACTTAAAACAAACAGAACTTTGTTATTCCTTGCTCATTTTTCCTGATTGAGGTGTCATATGAAAGGGCAGAAACTGAACATTCTCGAAATGTGATTTTCTCTTTGAAATTCAGATACCGCCTGCCAAACGACTTGTTGGTTTCCTCTCTTCAAATTGTTTTTAATCATTTATGCGTAAAATATGCATCATATGAGTTGCATCAAATAAAAGAGGAGGATCTAAGCTTTACAAATGTGTGTCATTTATTAATTATTATTGTGATTAAGTTATGATAAAATATCGATAATTCTCGGTTTCGTTTTTTCTGGGACGCTTTTTTATTGGTCATCCTGCCTTGGGCAGTTTTTCATGAAACCTTCATAAGTAGAAGTTCCCTGACATCCCATGGAATCGCATGTGTTGTAGTTAATCCGAGTTACAATGAAATATCGTTGAACTTGAACTTATGACGGTTCCGTGAAACGATATTACCGCACACACAAACAACTTTGAAAGAAATGATGAACTTGTGCAATTATCCATAACTTTAAATCTAAAACATCAAAAAGTTTTTCGCTTATTGTTTGTGATGTCATACAGTAGCTGTGAATATTACTACTACTAGTACTACGATGACATCAAGTGTTGCCCTTGATGGCAATTCGTTAATTAGCATGAGGCCTGTGTGGATTTTTTTCATCGAATGATGCGATATAGATCAATCGATTGTGCAGTTTCTTCTTACAGTGATATGATATAACCAAGTACCTTGTAGTGATAAATGTCGTCATGATGAGGATAGTCCAGTGTAGCCATCTTGACAGTTACACATCCGCTTTTCAATCCGTTTGTGTAAAGATTTTCAGCCACGAGACGACTGATGTGGTTCTTACCGGTTCCAGGTGGTCCGTGCAGGGATAGAACCAATGGCTTTGGGGGATTAGGATTGGTCACATGACCATCTATAGCACCAAGGACGGTCGTGTGGGCCAAGGGCTGGCCAAACAAATGGTCCTCAAAAGCATCGGCAAGAGCTGGAAGAATAATTTACTATAGACATGTTAATTACATGTACCGATACTACATTTATTCAAATATGGGATGATTCTCACCAAATTTGCTGTACCTACATTAGCAAAATAAGGGATGCTAATATACAACAACAATTAACAACAAAAACAATAATAACAATAATAATAATAATAATAATAATGATAATAATAATAAAAATAATAATAATGATGCTGAAAATTATTTTGATAATAATAGCACTATTACAACTATCACTACTACTACTAGTAGTAATAAAACTAATTGTTAATGTTGCTGCTGATGATGGTGAAAATGATGTTGTTGATGGTGATGATAATGATGGTGATGATGATCATGTTGTTGATGGTGATGATGCTGTTCGTGTTGATATTTACATCCGTGGTTAGCTAGCTATGTCACAGAAACCTGGAACACGAGGAAATATCTGTAAAGAGCTTACGGATATTGTCAATGTATTAAAGCACTACATTTACCCATATTATGAAGAAGAAAACAAATCATTATTATTATTTCTATTATTATTATTATAACTATTATAATGATATCGCGTTCAGAAGTCCTTAAAGGTGGTGTTTCCCTTATGCAACCAGCATCACATTATGTAGAACTTTGGAGGAATTATGAATATGTCACGTCCTATCTGTAAAATTTAAACGTTAGCAGTGTCTTAGTTTTCAAATTATGCATGACCGGAAACCTGTTTACTTTCTAGAATTCACTGTCAAACACTATTGAGTGATTGACTGACTCCTTTTGTCTTTGGTAATACATAAAATTCGGTGTAAAGGGTACATGAGCATGTGTCCACATCAATAACCCACTTCTTGTAATGGCCAAAATTAAGCTGATTGAATCTTTGCGCAGCACAAAACATACGAACATTCGGTACAAGGGTCTAAAAATCAGACTATTGAATTAAACGAGCGCGCTCGCTAAATTCGACTCGACAACTAACGGTTATTTTCCCACAAACATACATTTTCAAGCCCTGTTGTTTTGAAGGAAATTCTAAATTAGTATTATTTCTCAAATGCCATTGGAATTTAACCTTTTCATTTGTTTGGCCTACAAATGGGACATACAACCTTAAATCATTGGTATAATCACTAAATTCTTATACAATAAATAGTCATCACCTATAATTGCCTTTAATTGAATAAGTGGAAGTACTTGTATCGATTTATTATGCCATGCCATGTGATTTATGACTTTTTCCCTGAATCAACTTTGACAACTTCTAATTAAAGGTAATACAAAGTTTTGGTATGGGGTCATGCATTTGGTTCAAATGAGCATATTAGAATATGCGACCCTACAATATACAGTGATCGTTGTAGCGGTTGAAATCGAGTCTAAAGTTATGAAATTGTAAATAATAAACTCTTTATGTTGTATAGCTCCCTCTTAAGGTCAAGATATTAATTAAGCTATACAACAATGTTTCTTGACTAAAATCGACCGATTAGCTATTTCCCTTTGGAAATTATATATCACAACTACATATTCTGAGATTTTTATAGTCGCAGCTACCATTGTACGGCCGTAGGCGCTATTTGAAATTTATCAAAATTTACAGGGAGCACCGGTAAATTTTTATATTCAATTTTTCTCGAAAGCAGAAGTGTTTTAGGGACTGAATTTTCTAGTGCTTATAAGACATCCACAGGGGCATCGAAATATATAAAAATTGTAAAGAATCCCTATCCACCCAATTTTCAAAATTTCCCAAAACTTTGTATTACCTTTCAGGGCTGTCATGAAAATGGCAAGGAAAAGTTCAGGGAATGCAAACGTTTATCTACACTTAATGTAGGCTTGACTAAACAACTTATTTTTCATTGATTAATTTATTATATTATACCATTTCTGTTTATCCACAGAAAATTAGTTTGTACAAATTATGTTCAATAAATACAAAACAAATTAAGGGAGATATCTTTCCTTTTGTGCCATTTTGTCATTAGTTTTGTTAGACTGCTAAGAACATTTTTCAAAATGATAATAAAATATATATACCGACCATCTAAATTAGGTTTATATTCATGTTGATAATTAGGTTTAGGAGGTTTAGGAGGTTGTTGAGGTTGTTTAGGTGGATCAGTGTGATGATGGTGGACTGTACTTGATCCACGCCCGCAGCATTCAATCGTCCCACAACACAGCATGAAGAAAAACCCATAGAGAGCCACTCCCCACATGATGAAGAAATTGTCAGTCAAATCTGCAAAATTAGAGAAGACTATAACTTTACTAAAATTTGAGATTGTATGATATTGCATAATTATGTAATAATTGGGGTTAAGAATTCAACGTACTGTAAAAAAAAAAAAAAACAACAACAACAACATACATTTCGAAAGATGATCTTAAACCTATACGACACTTTCATTATTTTTAAGCAAAAAATGTGTCTATTATAAACAACAAAATATATTCCTATATCATTTGTTTGCAGCAAGAAGGGTGGTAATTCTTTGTAAAACTCTTGTGTTAATGCTCCAGACAATATAAATTGCTGAAATGTTAAAATCTAAGATCACTTTTGTGTTCCTTTGTTTGTTTGTTTTATTTAATTTTTCATTTATCGGTTCAAACATCAAAAGCAAAATTTCTCTCACGAGTGATATAATTGTTATCCATAATATTTCATCGCGTTCCATTTCAATATCTTGTATTTTTATTTGTATCATCAAAATCATCATCGTGATGATGATGATCATCATCTAGTAGGGGATGTACGCGCTGGCCTGTAATTCCCGCTTACTAGGTCTGGCATTAATTAGAAAAGATAATAAATGTACTCCTGCGCTTGCAGGCGGAGTCATGGAAGGTCAAAATGAATGCTTATTCCACCAGAACTTGTCTATAAGCCTTTGAAATTTTCAATTGTTTTTCTTGCACTATATCTTCAGACGAGTTGCTCCAATCGTGGATGGTGTGAATACTGCATAATTATTTCTTATGTTACGTCTATTGTGTTCTCTTAATATCTTTATATTTCTTTCAGATGTATCTTTTTTAGATATAAAATCACTTCCAATGAGAAATGTAAAACTATCAATATTAATGTAGAATATTTTCAAAAAGTGGGGAGAATTAAGACTGTATATCCGTACCAAACATTAAATGTGTAACATCAGAAAAACTATGACATCGTACAGTCCAAGTGGCGAAGGCAGAGAAATCATTTCACCCATTCATCATTCGTTTTTTAGTTTTTTTATAATCCTACTACTTACAAGCTATTTCTCTTAACAAAGAAAAACCTAACAGGCTTGTGAACTGGGGCCCGTTTCTCGAACCGTCATAAGTCTAACTTCTAACTCGGACGTCAAGCGATGTACCCGCCCTTCTGGCATCGTACGATTTGACGTAAATGGGCGCCGCCCGATGCCTCTAGGGGGCCCGCTGGGTAACCCAAGGATAATCGGCGGGCAATCAGCAGATTTCCGGTAATTTTTGTGAGTAAACATCGGACGGTGTATGGCCGAGACCCTTTCGTTGTTCCCCCGATTACTCTGTGGTGATCGGAGGGACGTCGGCCGATATGTGTACATTAGGCGGACATCCGGCGGACATCAGTTGGACATCGGCAGATGTCCGCTGGGCATCCTAGGGTAATCGTCCGATCAACCTTTAGGGTGTTAACGTTCGCGCCCCCATTATACAATCCTCTCGTTTGTGCAACTTTCATCAGTACAGCTCAGAATATCACACAAGTCACACAGGCGTACAACGTGAAGAGACGACGGGCCGAGGCAGGGGGGTGGGGCAGCTTTTCAAGTACCCATGCCCCTTTCTACAGAGGAAAGGTGCCCCCTTTTACTTCAGATTTATAATAGGTGCACGTTCCACATTCTTTTAAGTGTCTCTTACCAACTGTGATAAGTATTCCCTTCGCCGATGATAATTGCCCCTATACAAATCGAAGAGGTGCCCATTTTACTTCAACAAGTGCCCTTTCCTTTTGTAATATTAAGTGCCCCTTCCCATTCTTATATGTGCCCTTTTCATCTCTGATGTCAATCCGTCATTTATGTTCTGTGAGCCCCCTTGTCTTCATATGAAGTACTCCTTCTTCTTCTGATAAATGTCCATCTTCCTTTTAAATAAGTGCCACTTTTCCATTCGCATTAGTGCCTTTTTCATCTCTGGTGAGTGCCCCTTATCAGGTACGAGTAGTATCCTATTTTTACCTCTGATAAATCCGATTTTTACTTTGACACGCGCTCTATTTCTTTTCTATTAAGTGTCCTTTTAACTTAGGACATGTGCCCCCTTTTCCTTTCACCATAAAATGTGCTCCGTATTTAAAGCGACTAAAAGCAAATTTGTCTTCACTTTCAACCAAAGCTCGCTCGCTACGCTCGTTCGCATTTAAAGTTTATTCAATTTGTTTCCTATCTACGAGAAGGGCTGCAAGTCATCCCCGGGTAACTACAGGCCGATTTGTATGTAGCCCAAGGTCATATCTGGCGAACCACAGGGAAGCGTCCTAATCTATTGTTGCTTCTGATCTACATCAATGACCTACCAGATTGCACGAGGCATTCAACCACACGTCTTTATGCCGATGACTGTCTGCTCTACAAACCAATCAGATCGACTCATGACTGCGATGAACTGCAAGAAGATCTAGACAGGCTACAGGACTGGGAGAAGACGTGGAAGATGGGATTCCATCCTTTCAAGTGCAAGGTCTTACGAGTGACCAACAAGAAGAAGCCACTTCCATGCCAGTTCTCCATCCATGGCCAACAAATGGAGCAGGTCAGCTCAGCGAAGTACCTCGGGTTCTATATCGATCAGAAGCTGAGCTTCAAGCTGAACTTTCCACAGTCAAGAAGGCAAACCCTGTTTGTGCCTTTCTGCGCCGTAGTTTCCGACACTGCAGCCACAAGATCAAAGAACCTACGTATGTCACATACGTACGTTCGGCCCATAGTGGAGTATGCTGCAACAGCATGGGATCCACACACCCAAAGAAACATCAACAAGGTCGAAATTGTTCAACGCAGGAGTGCGTGGTACGTATGTGGTGACTACGATCGTACTTGCAGTGTTAAGGCCATGACGAATCAACTACAATCATGGCGCTCGCTAGTTAGCAGACGTCTGCAAAACCGCCTCGCTATGCGGTAGCTCATCCGCTTTGATATTGTTGTTGTTGTTGTTGATGTTGAGTGGCAACAGTACCTCCAAGCAGCAACATCTGTAACAAGAGGTCACGGAGCCCGCTTCAGAGCAACACTGTCTACCAGCCAAGTCTACATCAGCTCCTTCTTCCCCAGAACTACCAAGGACTGGAACAACCTTCTAGTAGATCCTGCCTGCGCACTCTCCCTTGAGGTATTTATACATACCTACCGGATACCCATTTACCTCTCCTGTGTGGAGTGTGGAGACTTACATTCAATGGACCACAACACATGTATTATACAATCTCATCTTAAGATGCCTTTAATGCGGATATTTTCATCAGATTGGATTCAAAGTAGATATCCAGGATTTTCACAGTCATTAATAATAAAAAAAATTCTGACGTGGAAGATTGTATTTTTATATAAATTGGTAGGAGACCTCAAATTCCGTCTTTCTTGAAGTAATCTATTGCGGGGAAGAGGACATATAGATACTATAAAATTTAGACTCAAAACTATTGGTGATATATGTGAAAGTGACGTCAGATCTAGATCCAGTGACGATTAATGACATGAGTAAGCACACTCTTGTGACATGTTTCGTGTTTTTTCTATAGTTTGTAGGATCCCTCTCAGTTAAACCAAGCAATATACAATATTCTGTCTCATTTACAAACTTAAATGTACTCTGTCAACCTATTTTGTTTCGTAGATACTTATCAGTATTCGTTACTTGTATAATGTATTCGTTCTAATATATATTGTAATACTGTATGGTTGATATATGTCATTTCAATTTGTGGAAAATTGAGTGGAAAAATAAATCAAATCAAATCAAATCAAATCGAATCAGCCATTGAGGAAGAGTGCAATACCTATTAAGAATAGTAGAATAAGAACATGGAAGAAACTTACACAATCACCAACTTACCCACCCCCGATAAATTATTTAATTAGTACTTTACCCCTACTTCTAACAAATTACCTTACATACTTAATGTATGCGTTGTTAGAGAATAATGGTGATATGTTTTCTCTTAGAGTTGCAATGATTTAGATTCCTTATTGCATCTGTGTTGCTTTATTGCTTTTTGTATTCTATAGTGCATTGCACAAACCTGTATTCAACACGACTAGGTCCATGGACCTGGTTATAATTATTATAATAGTGTACTGTGTCGATTCGTGTACTGTTTAACCTTCATTTGAAAAGGAAAATGATTACATAACCATTATATCATTTGGGAATTAGTCTAAAGGTTGATCAAGCTTTGATTCCCAAGGGATAATACCAAACTTTACAATATATTCTGAGATATTTTGTTTTATAGACTACTTTATATTGTATTCTATATTTCAAATTATATTCTACCTTGATATGTTTTATTTCATGTTTTAATTGTATGTAATTTTGTTCCTTTTTTTCATGTTTTATTTCATTCTTCTTTATAATTTACTTTATTTCAAAAGTGTATAGTCTAATTTTTTTCCCTCTTGATAATATTTCAGCCACGAATTGATAATTGCGGAAGACACCTTGGATGTAGTATTGCAATAAATCCTGGGCACATGTATTGCAAAAGATAAGCAATATTAATAAGGATAACAAGGATACCACTTCTACTAGCCACCTACATTGATGATGATGCTGATAATGACAATACTAATAACGGTAATAATAATATTAGTAACAGTATGAATAATTACGATGATAACTATATATGAATAATAATAATAACAATAATAATAATAATAATAATAATAATAATAATAACAATAATAATAATCATCATCATCATCGAAAATAATGTCGCTAGTGATATTCGTTTGTCTTGCAATGTAGAAAATAATTTATGAAGCATTATTTATTGTCAAAACATTAAATAAAAGATCAAAACGCTAAAATCAGGGGAAACAAACAGTTTTTCATGCCCCTCAAGGAGAAAAAAACATTAACTCTGTTGATACTTACGTGTGTAAACAAAACATAATGTCATCGTTATTATGTATTTACATGTACTTAATCATCCTTGTTTCGATTTGTTTTAAATGTAAGGCCTACTGTCTGGAATAAAGTGGATAAAGTTGAAGATCAGTGGCGCAGCTCCGAAGCAGGGGGGGGGGGGGAAATAAATGTCACGTGCATTTCCCGAATCGTATTGCGAGAGAGAGAGAGAGAGAAAGAGAGAGAGAGAGAGAGAGGGATAGGGGGTATGGCCCAAGGTTGAAATTTAGTTTTCCTTCTAATTATTCAACCTGGTACAGCAAAAATGTTTATTGTCATTTCAACAATTAAAAAGCATTATAGAAGAAGAAGAATGATCATTCGAATATTCCCTTATCACTCTCCTTCTCTCTCTGCTATATCTGCCGAACAGTGGAACCCAGGTGATTAAAATAGGATGGGTCCTCAAGGAGAAAACAGCATTAACTATGTTTATGGTACCGTGTGTAAGCCCAACATTATTTCATCATCATTATGTAAGTGGATGATAAAAACATTCATATTGAAAATATCTCGTTTTTGTCATGATTATGTTAATCATGCACTTTAAAAGACCAGTTACAAAGCTGGGAAAAGGTATAAATTAAAATTGTTTACTTCATCATCCAGGTTTTTTAAAAATTAAAGGATCTACTATCTGATATAAAGTTATACGCATTGCTCTGGTTGTCTCATTTTCGCTCGCTGGAACATTGTCAGCACAAACCACTGACCTCTACCTCCTGGACGGATCATCGCCCATTCCCATTCACTATACGTTACTTACTAAAAGGCTGTATTTTCTGACCGTTCATCAATATTCATGTCTTTGCTTACCTCGGCAAAATGCTTGCCTCTACTAAACGGAAAAATTACGATGGGGGGGGGGGGGGGGTTGGATTAAATGGACATAATGAACAAATCAGAACTGATCTATGATAATTCATGCTTCTTATCCTTCGTGTGCTTGACTTATAACATTACAATCGCGTGGTAAATTGAGTCCAAAGTTCGACTTGTTGTACATGTGTTATATAGGCAATGGCGATCTTGCGACCTATTTTGATGAAATTACGGTGGGTGAACTTTCAAAAATCAATGAGACATGAGGGTTCCAATGAAAGAGCTAGTGATAACGTACATCGGGTTGGATTTGCTTTTCGTTTAAACAAAAAATGAATTTTTAACGATTTTTTTTTTTTTTTTTTGGGGGGGGGGGGGGGTAAAAGTCCTTAGGCTAACATGTTAGGCTGCTGAATCTGACGATAGGGGGCGTTGTCAAATGAGACTAAACGGAGCTATATGTATACAAAATCTGAAAAAAACATTGGAAAAAGAATGAATTTTACATAAATTTGATCGTGTAGATAAGTACATTGTTTTCACGTAAATCCTCTAGTACTAAAATAAAGATAGAAAAATTCGGAAAATATACAAAAATAAGGGTTTATTTCAAGACAAGAATTTAAGTCATATTTTCTATTGTAAAGACTTAAAAAAAAAAATACATGAAGTTTTAAATCAGTGGCGTAGCTTCACGAGGAGGGTAAGGCAAAATGGCACATGCATTATTAAAATCGTATTGATAGAAAGAGAATATGGCACGCGGTTCAAATTAATTTTTCTTTTAAATCATTAAACCGAGCACTAATCAATTCATCGCCAAGGCGATTACCATGTGACGTTGTACAAATAAAGTACCATGACGTGTATTGTCATGTAAAAGAATAATAATAATCGTGACAATGTTCACTTCTCCTCTCTCTCTCACTCTCTGCTAAATCCTCCGAATAGTTGACTCTACCGAAAAGAAAAGAATCAACTGTGAAACGAAATGAAATATGTGTCCTAGCTGAAAGAGTAAAGTGCCATGTCATGGCTGTATTAAAGAGTAGCAATGAAGATTGGTTGTTGCTATCATTCAGAAACAAGTGTTTCTAAGACTATATGAGGCTATATAAAACTATAATCGATAAAAAAGATATTATCTTGAAAACCTACATGACACATTGAGAACAGAATAATGAAGACAGAAATATGACCATGTAAACAAGATAATTGTCATCATATTAATCCTCCAGCAAACCTCGGGAAAGATGTAAATAAAGGTTTACTTGAAGACAATGATTTATAACATATTGCCTGTTGTTAAGGCATTTAATACAAAGTTTAAAAGTTAAATTCGGGGAATAATAATGATAGGATTACAAGGCCCTCGAGGAGAGAACAATATTAACACTCTTGACGCTACCTAGTGTAAACCAAACATTATTTTATCATATTTACGTACCCGAATGATCGAAATATCCAGTTTGATTTGAAACCATCCCGTTTTCATGATCACTTAGGTAACTCGTCCAATTAAAAACTGAAAGACCAGCCAATTACAAATTTTGTATCTTTCCCTATTTTTGCATTTTTATTTGGTACCGCAGAATTGACTGGAAAAACAATGAACTTGTTTACAGGATCCACTTTTTGTCTCATTCCTTCTATGTCCGATGTTTTTTCGGAATGTTTTGAAGACAATATCTTTTTTGTCGGTCACGGTTTGCTTGTTGCAATTGCTGCTCTTTAATACAGCCATGACGTGGCAATTTACTCTTTCGTTTACTACTCGGTTCATTACAATGTTCGGATGATTAAGCACATAGAGAAAGAGAGAGAGAGAGAGAGAGAGAGAGAGAAAAATGTTAAGCCCGGGGTTCATATTCAGTTTTCGTTCAAATTATGAAAACTACTACTTATGAATTTATCTAACAAGCAAAGGAATACAAACATAGTACGGACAATGTATTGTCATGGAAATATTCAATTTTTCATTGTAGAATAAAAACGAAGAAGAATAAGAATCGTCAGGATATTCACTTCTCCCTCTCTCTCTCTCTCTCTCTCTCTCTTTCTCTCTCTGCTTAATCATCCGAACATTGTAATGAACCGAGTAGTAAATGAAAGAGTAAATTGCCACGTCATGGTTGTATTAAAGAGCAGCAATTGCAACAAGCAAACCGTGACCGACAAAAAAGATATTGTCTTCAAAACATTCCGAAAAAACATCGGACATAGAAGGAATGAGACAAACAGTGGATCCTGTAAACAAGTTCATTGTTTTTCCAGTCAATCCTACAGTACCAAATAAAAAAGCATAAATAGGGAAAGATACACATAAGGGTATATTCAAAGACAAGAAATTACGACATATGGACTATTGTCAAGACTTTTAATAAAATATCAAAACGCTTATTAACTCGGGGAAAATAACAGTATTGCATGGCCCTCAAAGAGAGAACAATAATGACGTCATATCGTTACCGTAAACTAAACATAAATCATCATATGTATGTACATTATTGGTACAAACATCAATGTTATAAAATCTCACGTTTTCATCATCACTATGGTAAATCATGCTAGCCAATTACAAACCTGAGAAATGGTAGTGTACTATTGCCTATTGTCAAGTCTTTTAAAAAAAGAACATGAGGTTTTAAATCAGTGGCGTAGCTTCACGAGGAGGGTGAGGCAAAATGGCACATGCATTATTAAAATCGTATTGATAGAAAGAGAATATGGCACGCGGTTCAAATTAAATTTTCTTTTAAATCATTAAACAGAGTACTAATCAATTCATCTCCAAGGCCATTGCCATGTGACGTTACACAAAAATAGTACCATAATGCCGTTTAATGTCATCAAAATATTCATTAAAAATTGTAAATGAATAATAATAATCGTGAGAATATCCCTTATCTCTCTCTCTCTCTCTCTTTCTCTCTCTCTCTTCCTCTCTCTCTCTTTGTTATATCCTCCCAACAATTGACTCAACCGATTGAAATCAACAGTAAAACGAATTATTGTGAATCCTAGCTGAAAAAGTATATTGACACGTCATGGTT
This sequence comes from Strongylocentrotus droebachiensis, assembly GCA_035222895.1. NCBI lineage: Eukaryota > Metazoa > Echinodermata > Echinoidea > Camarodonta > Strongylocentrotidae > Strongylocentrotus > Strongylocentrotus droebachiensis. The sequence goes on from JAVYIG010010825.1 coordinate 42,527, forward strand.
GTAAGAGCAGCAATAGCGAACGATTGTTGATAAAAATTCAGGAATAAATGATGCTTAGTTTGCTCTCCCCTAAAATAACCATGAGACATAAAAGTGGTTAAAAGTATGATCGACACAAATGATATCATATTGAAAACATTCAGGAAATATATATGATCTTGCAAACAAAAATGTGTATATCATGTTAAACCTCCTGTAGTAATTAAAAAAGCAAAACTTGGGTAAGATGCAAATAAGGATATACTTTAAAACAATAATATATTACATTGTGCCTATATATTATCAAGACATTTAAGAAAAATCAAAACGCTAGACCGATAGGAAAATAGTAGGATTGCAGGGCCCTTAACCCTAATAAGGCCGGGGGGGGGGGCATTATGGCCCCCCCCCCCCCTCCGCGATTTTTCTGATTGTTCGAGAACGCATATGGATGGCGCCTCGCCGCTCGCTGACTTTTTTCTTTAGAGTCTTGCGCATCTTTAAAAAAAAAAAAAAAAAATCGGACCTATAGTTACAAGGTCACGTGACCTTTTGTCTTAGCATGTCAGCCCGAAAATCGCTCATTTTTGTGATTTGTGTACAAAACATATGGAAATGTCATTTTTCCTATAAATAGATCAAACATTGGTTATTGGGTCTTGTTTAAAGTTTAGGTGGTTGTTTTGGCAGTCAAAATATATGAATTGTAGGAAGAAATGAAAAAAAAAAAACAATAACATAAATAAGTAAAAAAAACAATGAAATACATAAGAAATTATCAAAACAAGAGATAACATAAGTAATAAGCTGGCTCTTCCAATTTTTTTTGTCGTATTATTGTTCCAAATAGTCTAATGAATATATGTAGTGAAAAAGAATGCTTAAATATGAATAATATAGGATTTATGGGTAAAAATGTGATTTTATGACATTATTTGCATAAATTACCAGAAATATGCAAATGAGGGATTTTTTTCAAAAAATTGAAATTATCATATTGTTCTATACACTTCACTTGACATGCGTGCAAATTTTCGCGGAGATCGGCCGTTTCACGGCTGAGATCTTAGGGGGGGGGGGGGCCATAATGGCCCCCCCCCCCCCGGCCGTAGTAAGACTTCAAATAGCCCGGCCTTATTAGGGTTAAGTAGAGAAAATATTAACAATATTGACACATCCGGGTGTCAACCATACATTATTTCATCATCATTATGTACACGAATGATACAAACATTCCATTTGGCAAACATCACGTTTCCATCATCACATTGGTAATTCATGTACTTCACAAGCCGAGCAGCCAATTACAAACATGGGATATGGTTAAAGACTAAAAGCATTAACCTCATCATTCTTGTTTCCATTTGTTTTTAATCGTAGGAGATAGTGTTCTGGATAAAGTAGAAAAAGTTGCAAATCAGTGGAGTAGCTCCAATGTGTAGGGGAGGGGTCAACATGACTCGTGCAGTTCTTCATTTGTATTACGAGAGAGAGAGAGAGAGAGAGAGAGGGTGGTGGGCGGGTCGCCCCGGGGTTCAAATTTAATTTTCTTTCAAATTATTCAACCTGGTAGTGATGAATTTATCTGCTATGCGATTGCCAAGTGACGGTTCGTGTATACAGTTCCCACACTGTCGATTTTTGTAATAAGAATTCTTAAAGAGCGCTGAAGAAGAAGACTAACAATCATTGTCAAAATATTCACTTCTCCCTCTCTCTCTCTTTCTCTCTCTCTCTCTCTCTGTGCTAAATCCTCCTTACGGTTGAATGAACCGAATAGAAACAACTGTATAACGATTTCTTGTGAGCCCTAGCTGAAAGATAAATTGCCACGTCAAAGAGCAGCAATGGCGAACTATTGTAGCTAAAATTCAGCAAGAATAAGTGCAGGTATTCTGAAAATGAGACCTTTTCATCCCCTTGTACAAGAGATATATAAATGAAGCTATTCTTGGCATGATGCGATGCCTTGAAAATATGACGTACCAGTTGAAGTTGTACATGTTTCACGCAAATTTCTTTTTTTAGAAAGACTTATTTTATTTATTTATTTATTAAGTAATATATCCTGCATCAAAAATTTGTTGGCTTTTGATTGGTTGAGAGCTCGTCACATTGACCAGAAATATTTGACCTATTTTTAGAAAGTACTATATGAGAGTACTATTCGGGTATACTATTTGGGAGTTGAAAAAAAAAAAGTGATTTTTTTTTTTTTTTGTATTGAATCAATTTTTTTTCTTCAAATCTTAATTTAATGAAAACAAAATCTTTTTAATCTTTTTAGATAAAAATTGACATTTTTTTTGTTCTAAATTTTTTTCTTCCCCAAAATGTTTTTTTTCTTTTCTTTTTTAAAATAAATTTTTGATGCAGGATATAAAACAAATATACCATGCCTTATATTCGAGGTACTGGTTAAACTATGGGCCTCGGTGAATCCAAAAGTACCATTTGCTTCGGGGCTGCTCCCCTCAGCAAATAGTACTATTGGAGGCAGTGTATATTTGTATACTATTTCAGGAGGTTGGCTCCATTCAGGCCAAACAATGAAAGTAATGGCCTGCTTTCTAAGGAAGCCCTACATTATACAGGTACATAAAATAACATCATATTTAATACAAAACAACACAAATTTAACACAGAACTACGTAATAGTAAAATATAAAAAAAATAATGGATAATCTAAAAAAATAGATTACAACATTATTTGAAATAACAACAACGGTAACCAGGGCCTATGGCCCATTTATTCATTATTTTTAAAATTAAAAAAAATAGCAGAAAATAAATGAAAATACTAGATTTGGGTGAAGAAAAAATAAGAAAAAAATATATTAAGAAGAAAAAAAGAAGAAGAAGAGAAATAACTAGTACTTGTAATAATAATAAAGTAACAAAACTTATTGGAGATTAAACGAGCCCCCTCCCCCTTCTCCCAATTTTGTATATACTTTTTAAAATCAATAACACAATTGCCTTTCAATGAGGAAACATCATAGCTGGTAAGAAAGATATTACATGTGGTGAAAAATATTCACTACACTATACACAAGGAACCAAATATGCCTAAATCCATTTGAAGAGCTATTCTTTTCAGGGGACATTGCTGCTCTCGTATTATTCCAAACAGAGGCCAAGTAAAAACTAATTTTAGTTTCTGGTCCCCGCAATCATTCTTTTGCGCCTCCTTTTTTTCGTGTGTGTTATTTGATATTTTTAGTTGTAGATACAAAATTAATTCGTTGATATCTTAGATGTAGATCTAAAATAAATTCAAGAGAAGAGGCTTAGGGCCTAGTAATGCTTGTTGAAAAGTATTTTGAAGTTCATTTTATGCAACAAACTACCATTTTTACGTTTATTTAACGTGGAACTTAATTTGAGTCTCAAAACATAAAGTTATCAGAGGTAAATAAAATGTATGAACACTAACCTTATTTGTATAATCAATCAGTAGGTCAATGACGTCATTCACTGAATTTCGTTTAGGTACAAGATGAGTTGTTTCGATGTAAAGATACTTGAGTGATAAATAAACTATAAACAACTGATTCGGACTTCTGAGGATGCTGACCGTAATAATATTCCGTATTGATTGTCCGTGTACTAAAACCCTGCTCAACGCGTATGACGTTTTATGAACGGCTCAAACTGGTGCAAACTGTGAGAATGAAGAAAACCCCGCTTAACGTGTACGACATTCTATGAACGGCTCAAACTGGTGTAAACTGTTAGAATGAAGAAAACTTAAACAAGTCTGTCGAATCACAATTCCAGCCTTACTCTGGAGTGTCCGGATTTCGCTTGCATTTAAATATCCTCATTCGCCAAATGCCATGTAACTTGCTTGAGTTAAGAAAGAATGAAAGCTCTCAAAAGGTGACTCCCTGTTTCGAAGAGACCGACATGCAGCAGCCCACGAAGAAGTAATAACATACAGCGTCAACAAGTCTATTTGAACGCGATCAAATTGAGGAAAACAGGAAAAAAAATTGTATATAACAATACCTCGATCACATGAATGAACATTATAGAGATAATTGTACGTAACGGGTTTCAACGTTGCACTGCAGGGGCGGCGGAGCATCTTTCAAAGTGCACCACCACAAAAGGGCACTTTCTTTAAAATGAAGGGGGCACCTACAAATGGTTACCTCAACATATATCAAAGTAGTTTAAAGGGTTAACGTTGAGTGTAAAACAAGGCACACTTCTTTTATTTGAAATTATATAAATCATTATAATTATAGAGAATGGACATTTGATAGCGCTGAAAACGAGCACGTTTATATTCTAAAAGGGGAAAAGGTCGTTCTTCTAACATTTGGGACATTGGGCCTCCTGCCTCATCGGCTACTATACTACCTATCTTTGTGGTGTAGAAATAGAGTATATGTTACTTCACAAATCTGCTCCAGTTCTTTAAAACTAAATATGGCTCTTTCATATGACCGCTAAAAAAAAATCATTTTGTAGGCGACAGTGGGAAATATAGAGAAAAGTATAGTTTAATGAAAGTAACACTAAATAAAAAGGATATTTGGGGCACTTTTATCAGTTAACTATGATGTTAATCCATTAATGGATTAACATCATAGAGATATGTATTCGTGACGGGTCACAGCATTGCACTGTCTTTTGCTAGTATGTTAAAGCTTTATGTGTGTGTGTGTGAGTGTTTTTAAAAAAAACTGATCTTACCCTTTTCTTTGCTTTCAACTCTAACGAAGGGCAAAGTTCTCCCGTCTGGTTAGTAAAAGTATTTAACAAAATAACAAAATAGAAAACTTGGAACTAATTGCAACAGAAATGATTACACTTGCATGTAATCTGGAATAGCCATAAAAACAACATAGGTCTACTAAAAGTTGACAAAAATTGAAAAGGTGGATCAGTGCCTAAAATTCAAAATGGCCGCCATGTCAGACACGGTAGACACACAGAACCTATTTTAGCCTATATCTCTAGATCTGAGACAAATATAATGCTATACGAAGTTTCTTTGACGATGTTTGTGGCTCAAAGAACACGATTAAAGTATTATTAGCAGTATTCAACTACTCCTTGGCTCCTAGTTTGAATAAATTTGCATATATTTAACCTTTTTAGATAATCAAAATGGCTGCCATGTTGCATGTTTAAATTAATAATAATAATAATAATAATAATACATATGATTTATAAGGCGCCAAATCCACTTGACAGTCAAATGCTCAAGGCGCAGCTTGTGCAAAAGATGAAATACATACATGATAAATTTATACAAAGTGCGATAGGAAAGGTACAGATATAAAAGGTTATGGTAATTAATTATAAGCTAAATTAAACAGATATTTCTTAAGATTGTTTTTTAAAACTTCAGCAGAACTGCTATTCTAATTCCATTGAGGGAGAGTATTCCATAATGAAGGCCCAGCATGAGCGAAGGTTCGCTCCCCCCACTTTGTTTTAACCCTAGGAGTAACAAGTAAGCCAGAGTTTTGAGAACGTAGCTGTCTAGAAGGAAAGTAACGCTTAATCAAGCCGATGTTATACTGCGGAGCAGAGCCATGTATACAGTGAAATAATAGCAAAATAATCTTGAAAACAACACGTTTTTCTACGGGCAACCAATGGAGTGATTTGAGGACTGGTGTGATGTGACTGTACTTGTTGGACAGGGTCACGACACGAGCAGCAGCATTCTGTAATCTTTGTAATTTTGCGAGTAGGTTGTGAGGCGAACTAAACAAAAGGCCATTACCAAAATCCAAGCGAGAAGAAATTTAAGCATGAGTAATTTTCTCAGTGGCACTACGGTTAAGATATTTACGAATAAAACCCAAATTGCGTAACTGATAACGTACTGATTTTGAGACATATTGAATTTGTGTAGACATTGTCATGTTTGAGTCGAGAAACACACCAAGGTTGCGACATACATTAGATAGGGTAGTTTCATGTCCAGGAAGAGTAATTGAAGTGAATTAATTCTCATGTGATACTTATAGAAAGTTAATTTTAGTACCCTTTTCCATGTTTAGGGGATCAAGGAACTTTATCACAGCGTTACTAGCAAGTTCTTACTATCCGCTGACTCTTAATCTGCACACATTTTCTTACAATTAACCCTTTTCCCATTCAAAATGGAAAACGATATTAACACGGTTGACGCTACCGTGTGTAAAACAAACATTATTTCATCATCATTATGTATAAGAATGATGCAAACATCCACGTTAAAAATATTAGTTTTTGGCCCTTGGAATACTAGTGCTAATATACGAAAATATGTGCAGTGTTTTCCATTCAAAATACGCATCCTGTAAAAACATAATCAATTCGTTTGGGATAACGTGAAATAACGTATAAATTGCATTATCTGATAATTTATTTTGTGTGCGTCGCTTGATAAAGAGATATCATATGTCTAATCAAGGAAATGCTTTTGACAACGGACATACTTATGGTGTGAGAAAATGAACCCGTAGAAATATATGTAAATAACATCCAAATTTAGAGTAAATCACACTTTTCTTTTTAACTGCGCCACAATCATGTGTGCTATATCGAACTTAAAAATATACATTAGACAGAATCATTACTTCAAACTAACGAGAAAATTAATATCAACTGAAAGGTCTTTAACAGATACAATACATATTTGGGTCGATAAAATAAAGAAATCGTGATTTATACGCTATATCAAACTTTGAGCACATAAGTGGCATTTTTAGTCAAGAAACGCGTGGCATCCAACCACATCTTATTCCTTAGTATTTCCCAAAAGTTTAAGCCTGTATGGCATGCCAAACCCCAAATTCCCTGCAAAGAATAATTATGTCTTGGCTGGTCTACTATTACAGAGATATGTATTCGTGACGGGTTTGGTAGTTACACTGTTTCTCAGCTGTATTTTTTTTTAAAGAAATTGAGTTTATATCTCTTCTTCATTTCAACTTTAAAGGAGGGCACGTGTCAGAGACATATCCACGAAAAAAAAGGTGATCCCCTCCCCCAATCACACACACACACACGCACGCACACACGCAAACACGCGAACGAAGATTGCGACCGTGTGTGCGTGTCAATGTGTATGTGAGGGATGCATTAGTATATGTTCTATTTTCTAGGCAGCCCACGTGGGCACAACCCTAGCCAGAACTGCAATTTCCGTCGATCTTTCCCGCTTCATCTTCAAGTATTTGGGGGGGGGGGGGTGGTGGGTTAGGGCGGCTGGATTGTACACCGGCACCATGCACGATAAGCTGGGTGGGGGCGAATGAAGAAAGGGTTTAACTGAGTGTGTGCGTCAATAGAAGAATGAGAGAGAGATGTTGTTGTTGTTGGGTAATTGTTTATTGGCGTTCATTCAATATTGAATATATACGCCATAATTATCTTTAATTTTATAAGGAAAATCAGTTATAAATAAGAAAACTGAGGATAAAGATTTGTAATGATATAATTATAATGAGAGAGAGAGAGAGAGAAAAGCGAGCCCAACGGGAATGAGTTTATTGAACAAATAGGTATGAATAAAAGAAAGAGAGCAATTTAGATAGAGAGAGAGAGAGAAAGAGAGTGAGATAGAAACTGAATGAGCGAGTGGGAGAGCGAAACAAATGAATGAGTAAATAGTGGGTGAGGGCAACAAAGTGATTAAGTGATAGAGTGTTTGAGTGAATGTGAGTGAGAGAGGGGGGCCATGAGACAGACAGAGGGAAAAATAATAACAGATTGGATAGTTGAAGGAGAGAGAGAGAGAGAGAGATAGATCAATTGTCATTGTGCACCAGGTTATATGTATGTCAACAGCGAAAGGAATTGAAATATGTAATGTCTCGAATAGTTATGAAAACTAGTGTAAAAAGCAAAATTGTATCACAACCTAACTCCACTACACGAGGAATTAAACAGATTTGTTGGCTTAAGGGGGGAAAGAGAGAGAGTAATAGATAGGTTAATTGCCGTTGTGCACCAGTTATTATGTTTGCGAAAAAGCGAAGTAATTGAAATACATGTACGTAATGTCTTGAATAGTTATGAAAACTAGTGTAAACATCAAGATAGTACCTAACTCCACTACACGAGGAATTAAACAGATTTGTTGGCTGAAGGAGGGAAAGAGAGAGAGTAATAGATAGGTTAATTGCCGTTGTGCACCAGTTATTATGTTTGCGAAAAAGCGAAGTAATTGAAATACATGTATGTAATGTCTTGAATAGTTATGAAAACTAGTGTAAACATCAAGATAGTATCACTACCTAACTCCACTACACGAGGAATTAAACAGATTTGTTGGCTGAAGGGGGGAAAGAGAGAGAGTAATAGATAGGTTAATTGCCGTTGTGCACCAGTTATTATGTTTGCGAAAAAGCGAAGTAATTGAAATACATGTATGTAATGTCTTAAATAGTTATGAAAACTAGTGTCAACATCAAGATAGTATCACTACCTAACTCCACTACACGAGGAATCCATTAAGCGTGAACCAAATGAAGTGCTATTCTTGTCAGGGGACATTTCTGTTTTCGTATTTTTCCACACTAAGGCCCAGAAAAAAATCATTCCTGGTTTCTCGTCCCGCCAGCATTTTCTTTGGGCCCGCTTTTTTTCGTCTTCATTTTTGTTATTTGATATTTTAAGTTTACAGCCGTGACTTCGGGGAGGTACGCTACAGTAGACTGCCCCTCCCCTCATATAAATCGTAGCTATTCATACATAAAAACTACTCTATATGGTGTTGTTATTATGATTTGTTTACTTTTTTGTAACATTTTGAAAAATTTCTATGAACTACTCGACTAGATATATAATAGTAAAAAAATAATATAGTTGTTTTCATTGTTTTGTTTAGACTCTATAGATCTACTCAATTTAACATTTATTTTAAATTAATGGACTTTGATTTTCCGCTTTATTATTTTTACCAAAAATATTTTGTTTTAGAACACTAAAAGCACAAGTTAACAGGGAGCCATGCGTAATAGCATTTGTATGTGCAGCCATCTTGTCAAAATATGAAATAAAACAAATAGGAAACATCCTTTCCTCATTTTCGATAATTCCGGAAGAGAAACTAGGAATCGATTCTGGTTGTTCTAAATATTTTACCTTTGATCGAGTGCATGCAAGCGCTTACCCCACGGATTCACCTATCAGTAAAGGAGGGAAAACGGCGGGCATACGTTCGTAGTTCTCTTGTACATTAGCTATTATTACTATACTGATACTACTACACGTCAATAATTATTATTTTATAATTCCTGAGTACAACAAATATTAAAAAAGGGCTTTTATCGGATTTGAATATGGGCATTTACCAGGGCTTAAAAGGGGCATTTATGAAAAGGGGAATGATCTCTTAAATAAAAGGAATAGGGCCACTTGTCAGAAGGAAAATAGTACATTTTAGACATGAGAATGGGGTTCTTATCAGAGGTGTACAGGGGCATTTATGAGAAAGGAATAAGGCTATAAGGGAAAGGGGTGACTATAAGAAGGAAAAAGAACACTTATCAGATAGGAAAAGAGGCACTTGTTATAAAAGAAAAGGGGCATTTGTTGTATGAAAAGGAACGCCTATCAGGTTTTCAATGAGGGCATTTATCAGAGATGGTTATTGGCACTTTTTTTTACAATAAAAAGGGACACTTATCTGAAGAAAAGGGGGCACTTCTCCTTTGTAATATGATATGCACTTTAGGGATACTTTTTAGGGGTCCACCCCCCCTATCTCCCGGAGAGCCGCCACTGAAGCAGCAGCATACCGCGTCAGCAAGTCTAGTTTAATGTGATCAAGTCGAGGACAATAAAAGCATTATAACAATGCCTCAACCGCATGGATTAACATTATACAGTGTGAGTCAAAAAAAACTTTACACCTAGGAAATTACTAATAATTTAAAAAATAATTTATGAACAGTGAAGTATTATACATCATATGAAAGAGTGTTTTATACTGAATCATTTCGTACCATTTTTGGGTGGAATGTGTTCACGCTTGGATGAACAGGAGGTATTGTTTGCGAGAGTGCAAAAATCGAATTGCGCCAAAGTCTTAAAGTGAGAGAATAAATTGAATGTATGAAATGAGATGCATTGCAGATGCTTTTTTTCAGTAGCAAAGTCACACACACACACACACGCACACGCACATATGAAACACACACACTAACACACCCACCCACACACAAGCACACACACAAACATATGATAATGGTGTTCATTTGGAGTAAAATACTTTATTTTTTACTGGATCTTCAAATTGTTAACGATCATCATAATTATGATGATAATGTTAATTCAAATGCTTATCATCATGGATCCTTTGAAGCTTCATTTGTGACCAGCAAGTAACTGTCCGTTCATCTACTTCACGACATGACCTCCGTCCCTTTCGATGCACTTTCTAGCGCGATGGAGCATCTCCTGAAACACTCGACGAAGCATGCGCCTGTCTCTCCCAAGTGCTTCGCTCTCAATCCTGATCCTCTCTCGTAGGTCGTTGAGGTTCGCAGGTGGGCTCTGGTACACCCGAGACTTGAGGTAACCCCAGACGAAAAAATCAAGCGGTGTTAGGTCCGGGGATCGACGTGGCCACTCCACAGGTTCGTTCAGAGCGATGATCCTGTTCCCGAAGAGTTCTCTCAACCTGGTCATCACAATCCTTGTCCTGTGAGCAGGGGCACTATCTTGTGCCCACCAAATGTGCCTGAAAGGACCGTTTCTCTGACGCCTAAATCGTGCCATCTGATTCAGAGCCGGGACAACCTGATTATCTATCATTCTTAGATAGCGCTCCCCATTCACTGTCTGTTCAAAGAAGAAGGGTCCAAGAAGACTTCCATTTCCAAGAAGGCCGATCCAAACTGTCACATCTAAATTTGCTATGCGAGTGTGTGTGTGGTGTGTGTGTGTGTATGTGCGAGTGTGGTGCGTGTGTTTGTGTGACTTATTGAGTGTGACTCTGTGTGTGTTTTGATATGTGTGACATGATTAATTTTGGTAGGGATGTTATTTGGATCTGCAAAGACCGAATTAATACCGAAATCCCAATTGTTTTATTCAAACATCACATAAGCATTATTTGGCGCAAGTCGATTTTTGCACTCTCGCAAACAATGCCTCCTATTTATCCAAGCGTGAACAAATACCACCCAAAATGGTACCAAACGATTTGGGATGAAACACTCTTTCATATGGTGTATAATAATTTACTTTTCATAAATGATTCTTAAAATTATTAGCATTTTTCTAGGTGTAAAGTTTTTTTTGACTCACACTGTAGAGATGTGTATTCGTGATGGGTATCAATGTTGCACGGCAGGGGTGCGGGCTCATTCAAAGTACGGGTGAAAGAAAAAGGTACTTACAAAGGGAAACCGCAAAGCGGAAAGAAACAATTTTTTGACATTGGTGTACACCCCTGCATTGTATCAGGGATGATCTTCAACATGTTTATCTTTACTGCTTCAGCACCATACTTTACATATGTTTGTGATTGTCTGTAGATTTGTTTTGCGAGCGAGCAATTGATAACCTTGGTATTCTATGAAAGTCAATAGGTCATGGGGGCAACAATGTCTTACTCGTATGAAATAACATTATATAGATACATGCTATTATAGTGGAAGGGGGGGGGGGGGTTCAGAAGCTGACGGATTTGTCTTGATTTTTTTTTCAACTGTAATTTATGGCAAGGGTCATTGCAGGCCATATGCAGCACGTGAAGGTGCTGCACAATCGATTGATAAAGTACATGTGAGATATAATATTGCCCGTATCCCGACATTTACCCCTTGGACATCCACTTCCGGATAACCACCCCCAGTCAACTACCCCCTAGGACAACTACCCCTTAGGACAACTACCCCAAGACAACTACCCCCTAGGACAACTACCCCCTAGGATGACGACCCCCCCCCCCCGACAACTACCCCCCCCCCCCCGGTCAACCACCCCGTAGGTCAACTACCCCCTAGACAACTACCCCCTAGGATAGTCCAGGGGGTAGTTTTTCTAGAGGATGGTTGTCGTTAGGGGTAGTTGTCGTTGGGGGTAGTTTTCCTGGGGGTAGTCGTCCTAGAGGGTGGGTGACTGGGAGTGGTTATCCGGCGGGTAGTTGTCCTAGGGGGTAGTTGTCTTGTGGTAGTTGTCCTGGGGGGTAGTCGTCCTAGAGGGTGGTTGACTGGGGGTGGTTATCCAGCGGGTGGATGTCCAGGTGGTAGGTGTCTTGATTTAATTTGATTTGATTTGATTTCGATTTATTGGTTTCTGCATCGTTCTTTTTTTAGGACCAATATTGCCACATGCTTCTGATGATTCTCCTTCCTAGTATTTTTTCAAGGCCCCCCGCCCCCCCCCCCCCCGAGTGCCGCCTCTGAAGTAATATTATACTATCATAATATCATGTGTATTCGTGATGGGTATATTTTAGGGACTTTTAGATTTGCACGCCGACATAGTGGACTAATACGTGTGACATCCTTTTAAGGCAATGTGACGTCTTAGCTAATGTTGCACGACAGGGGAGACGGGCTCATTCAAAGTACGGGTGAAAGAAGGAGGCACCTACGAAGGGAAACCTCAAAGCGGAAAGAAAACCAGTTTTAGACATTGGTGTACACCCCTGCATCGTATCAGGGATAATCTTCAACATGTTTCTCTTCACTGGTTCAGCACCATGGTTTGCAGATGTTTGTGATTGTCTGTAGATGTATTTGCAAGCGAGCGAAGAAAGCGAGCAAAAACCATACATGACTTCTTTCGATAAAATCCCTAATCTTAATTGGGTTTAAAGCACAATATTATAATGAAAGAATTAATAAGACCTAAACATTGTCAGTTAATGAGATAGGCCTACCATAAATGCAAGCGAGCATAACAAGCCAGTTTTGAGGGAAATTCGAGGAAGAAAATGCTCTCAGTTGCTCTCAATTAGTGGCATTCAGGCATTTATATGTTACGGAGGCCATGATAAATCAATTGTTTCAGGAGAGATGACGGGTAATAAGAACATCTTGGCATAGCAGGTATGGTAATGATGTCTCTTGTTAACATTAATGTCATCTGGTAATGTAAATGCAGATGTATCGACTTTGGAACTCCTTCATATTGGTTAAATCTTGATTTCTTGAACAAAGAGGAATTGATAACCTCGGTATTTTATGAAAGTCAATGGGTCATGGGGGCACCGATGCCTCACTCGTTTTGATTAAAGATAAACAAAAATCAGTTCTGGTCATGCGATTGCATTGTGAAAGAAACGTTGTGGAACCGATCAGAAAAGGATGATCATCTAGCATATAAGTATTGGTGTGCACTGCAAGGTGCTGGAATCATCAAAATGATAAGTAATTTGGCCCAGTCTTGGTATTAAAAGTTTCAAGCACCGTACACAGAAAGATGTATATGGGACTACGCATATGTGCGCGACACGTTATATCTATCAGGTCCAAATAGATATACTAATTTACCAATTATATCAATAAGTAGGCGGCTTCTCGGCAAAATTTGTTTCATCACGTATTAGTCAAAACATATCCTTTCACATGATTGGTAAATAGGTGCTTCCATTTCATTTTTTGAGAGAGGGGCGTTTTCAAAATTGGTCTTTATCTTTAACATTGTTAGGTTTCGCTTCGTGTTTCAGTGTTGCACTGTCTCTCAGGTGTATTTTAGTGGGGTTTTTCAGAAACTGATTTGTCTCGATCTGTTTGTTTTTTCCAACTGTAATTTATGGCAAGGGTCAGACATTGCAGGCCTTATATATGCAGCACGTGAATCTGTTGCACGATCGATTGATAAACTACATGTCAGATATAATTATTATTGCCATATGACATCTAATGATTCTCGTTCCTAGTAGTTGGACATCATATCTACATCAAAGTTTCAATGAAAATTGATTAGGTAGGTTCCTGATTTCGTTATACATTTTCTTCTTCATAAAGACACTTTTAACAACATTGTCAGAAGATTAAAGGTCTATGGTTTACATGAACAGTTCTTCTCCCGGGTTCAATATCTGAAGTGTTTGCCAAACAAACTAACCTAGGGTTGCTATAAGCATGAATAATGTTTTGACACAAAGTACTGAACTACGCTTCTACCAGAGAAAGTAACATAATTCCTTAACAATGGCTATACTATAGAACGATGGGACTATTACAAAGGAAATGAAAATAAACTCCTCAAAATGTTGGGAAACTCAGGTTTGATCGGTTTCTCGTGCAATTACTATTATATTTGTGTTGTTTCATTGTATATATTTTGTAATATACTTATATTAGAATGCAAATTACATTGAATTGAATCGAATTGATGTATTTTCCATACAAATGAAAAATTCGTTGCTCACTGGTGATACAAACAATGTACACAACACAAGTATACAACTTATAAAACATAATAACAACATAACATCAATGGCGTTACTTCCAACAATACGAGCGACGTCCCACATCCAGGCACCTCGCAATTCAAACGTAAATAGAACATGGAAATTGTCTGTACCAGATGATAAGCATGATAAGTACAATGCGATTGCTTGCCTAGGAAATGGAGGTAAGCAATGCAATAGTACAATGCCTACAATACTTGCCCTCGTTTATCCCTACTGTTGTAAATATGAATCCGGCACGAATGAACGTTTGAAGCGCTCCCTCCTAGTGCGGGGAACGCAGAGGCGAATTCGGTTAAAATTTAAATTATGGAACAAAGGATGTGTTGGGTCTTTCATAATACGTGTTACCTTCAGCAAAGTACGATCAAAATATATTTTCTAAACTGGGCAATTCCAGATTGATAATGCGCTGAGCAATTTTCCTTATTCTTTCAGTTTTGTTTTTGCTAGCACGTGTTCCATTTTCAAAGTAACAAATAAGATTGACTGTCAAGATAGACTGAATTATTGATTACGAATAAAATTCTAAAACACAATATAAGCTATAAAAACCCACTTATAGCAGTGGATAGATCTCAAAAATGTTTCTTCGCGCTCATAATTGCTATTTCATTTTATTATGTTAAGCAGGAGAAATGAAATTATTTGAATCTTTAATCTTGTATCATTTTGTACAACTCACTCTGAGATCAGGTGATTCGTCGGAAAAGGTCACTTGATTGATTGATATCATTGGTAAGTTCATGTTATACAACTCACTCCTGGATTATGAGAAAACGATTGGTCGAAAGCATTCACGTGTTCCTCATGCTTTCAGTTCTCACTTTAGAATTATGAACAATTCATAAAACGGTCGGTAGTAATCATTCACATCATACAAATAAGATTCATACACCGAGCGTGATTGAGTAATTATTATATTAGATATAACCCACTCCTAAGTGGTCACATGTGATCCATCCTCTGAGCGCATCACACGATGTTCACTTATGAACGCGAAAAAACATTTTTGACATCTATCCACTGCTATAAGTGGGCTTTATAAATGATATTGTGTTCTAGAATTTTATTCGTAAGTTTCTAAACTATTAATGAGTGATCATGATCATGATCATGATAATTGTATTTTAAACTTACTTTGAAAACACGGAGATTGACCCGAAACCATCTAGCCAGTAGCCATATGAATCACTTTCTATCCATGCTTTTGAGGTCTAAATTTTTAAAGGATTCTGGAATTATGTTCATATGAAAAGTAGTTTCAAACGGTTAGCTAATTTTGCATTCATTCTGGGTAAAAATGTGCATACAATAGACAATATGTCTGTCTATATCTCAAAGACTAAGTCTTGATGAAGGTATAGACTCGTCAAAATAGGTTGAATCGTGGCTCAGGGATGTATGAATCAATTTTTAAAAATCCATATTTGTCAAGCAGGCAGTTCATTTTTGTCGGCTTGAATGCAGCTATCTTACAAAGATGGTTTAAATGGTATAGTGACCCCTTAACATTAACATTACAAATTGTTAAGCAATTCCTAAGCAAATATAATGATGATTTTTGTTTGTGTGTGTGTGTGTAAGTGTTTGGAGTCGGTTTGGCGGTATGTATTAGCAATGAAATGGTTAAAATAGCTTCATATATTCCCCTAAATGTAATACCTACAAGGAAGTCATTCCCTTCTCGATCAACTATGGATGTAAGGATTCCGCCCTCATACCCACATCAAGATGGTGCTTGTTGCCATGACACCCCTTCATGATAAAGTTTATAGCAATAATCATAGAATCCGTATTGATCTCCTTTAATCCAACCAGGAACACAAGGCTCTTCCGAATCTTTATACAGACGTTTATTTATATGACAAGAAGTAGAGACCTTGGACGAAATGTCTTTTAACATTTATATTTGCATGCATGCCTTCATCGTGTTCATTTGACCGAAATATTGGTACAGGTAATTTTTCTTTCTATCCCTGTTAATACAATTCAGGTAGGTTTGCAACAGAAACGATTCCACTTGCATATAATCTGAAAAAACCATAAAAACAACATACTAAAAGTTGACAAAAATTGTAGTGGTAGATCGCTGCCTAATTTGCATAAATTCAAAATGGCCGCCAGCCCGTCATGTCAGACCCTGGTAGACACACAAAACCTATTTTAGCCTATATCTCCGAGATCTGAGACACATAGAAAGCTAAACGAAGTGTCTTTACCGATGTTTGGGGGTCAAGGAACATGATAATAGCATTATAAGCAGTTCACAACTACTCCTTGACTCCTAATTTGCATAAATTTGCATATAATTAACCCTTTTTAAAGTAAAAATGGCTGCCATGTTGCATGTTTAAAACTATTTCTCATCTGATACTTATAGAAAGTTGATTTTAGTGCTCTTGTCCATGTTTAGGGGGTTGAGGAACACAATGATAGCATAAATAGCAATTCTAACTACCCCCTGACTCTTAATTTGCATAAATTTGCATATAATTAACCCCTTTTAAATTCTAAATGACTGCCATTAGTTAATGTTTATAACTATATATCTAGATCTGAGACACATAAAAAGCTAAACAAAGTGTCTCTACCGATGTGTTTGGGTCAAGGAACATGATAATAGCATTAGAAGCAGCTTACAACTACTCTTTGACTCATAATTTGCATAAATTTGCATATAGTTAACCCTTTAAAAAAAATGGCTACCATATGTTGCATGTGTCGTGGGTAGGACAGGAGATCGAGAGAGAGAGGAGTCAGAGGCAAATGATGCGGTTGCAGTTGATCATTTATTTAATTTAAAAAAAAAAAACCCAGGTTCAACAACCCCGATCACTCAAGCAGACCCAAAGCAGAGCATGTGTTAACACATGACTCAGCCACAACCGACAGGCAGGCAGCTAACACGTGAATCCGCTTCTTCTATTACATCGAGAGCAGATAGACAGGACAAACACCTCGAATGAAAGTTGGTAGAGGAATAAATTCAAGCTTCCCGGCCTCTCCATCCACCCACTATAATACTAGTCCCAGAAGCAACCGGATTACCTGAGATTAATCCGCCCCTCAAATCTTCAGAGGTATAGCCTCCATTAGATATATTGAATGTAATCACACACAAAAACCCTCTATAGCTTGAGACTACTACACAATCCAAACTACAGACCTACTTTTAATACATAGTAAAGATAATACTGAGTGAAGCGTCTCACTATCATGGGTCCCAGTTGCGACAAAAATACCCCTAAACATAGATCTGCTTTTTCTTTTCTTTTTTAATTTTCCGAAAATTTTGAAAAATGGGCTTCACTTCGAGAAAAATCCGCATGAAATGACCCTAAGGAAGGGATAAGGGTATCGAGGCTTCAGCGGCACACCCCCGTCAAAACCAAATCTGAGTACCCCCCCCCCCCGGTGCAAAGGTACCCTTCTTACTTTGTGCTGGTGCCATTTTCTTGCCTTTTGATATGCCCCTCTCCAGTTTCTTTCGCTTGCCTGTAATGTATTTCAAGTAACCGACGACGTCTTCCGATCGAGTTCAGTTCTAGTTAAGTTATACTTTGGAAGAATATAACGCCGCTGGACAGTTTCCTGATGTCGAATAGCAGGAGTGGTGTTACATGTAGTCCCGGTACGCATATGCATGTTCCCTCCTTTTGAATACCCCCTAAGTCCGGTGTGTAAAGTCTTTTTTGAGTATGTAAGAGGCGGACTTTGGTGCGTGAAAAGTACCCCTTTACCGGACATGTTGGTAACACGTATGGTATCGCTCCGTTCACGGAGTGGGGGGCCGGGCATGTAGTCCAGAATCTGGCCAAATTGATATCTCGCGCACGCCCGGTTAATTAAATGGACATACGACTCGGCGGCTTGCAGTTTATAGAGATATAAAATATAAGAACAGGGCAGATTCTGGTCTAGTATGGGGTGATAATGATGAGTGACCGAACATTACCTCCCCGTGGGGACCGTGCCAACCACCCCCTTCAAGCTGTATGTTTAGATAATAGCCCAGGGTCCAGCTCAGTTTGCATTGTATCATTCCTGTCTGCAAGGGCGTATCGAGGATTTCTTATCAACCAGCCGGCAAATAAGTGGGGGGGGGGGGGGGGGGGGGTTAACACTAACTCTTTTTTTGGCTCAACGGGGGTTGTAAGTGAAGAATCATTTTTTCTCTCAACATCCACCCCCCCCCCCCCCCACCCTTGAGCAAAAAAACATTGTTTAATTATTACTAATAACTGCGATCCCGGGGACGGGGGGCGGTACTAGTACTGCCCCTCGGATTTTTTCTGGGGGAGTGTTCCTCCCTCCCCCCGGAAGTTTATTGTACTTATATATTTTAGCAAATAATTAAGCTCTTAATTGCTTTAAAATGCATTAAGATTCACCATCCGAGATTGATCTTTTTTCATTCCCTGGCATACTCGTATTTAAACCTTTAAATATTGTAGAAGGTATCACAAAGGTAAATATTATCTAAACTTGTGTTTTTTACAAGTGCCAGACAATGTAAACTACCGATAAGACATATTGTATGCTGAGAATTAAACGGGTGGTGAGGGACGCCTTTCCCTGAAATTATTAGAGGGCCATCTCCCAAAATTAAAAAAAACAGATCGGTCGCAATGCAACTTTACAAAACGATAGGCTTAATTGACCGAGGAAATCGGTAAAATACAACTTTTATACTGCAAAATATGAAATCTTGTAATTTGGGGTGTGATAGGGGGTACCCCCTGCCGGAGGGAGCACGGGGGCAGAGCCCCAAAACGCTCTCGAGGTTTTAAGAATTTAGAACCTTTGAGATGTCACACGCAATAAAACTTGTAATTTTCTCCTTAGAATTCACACATCCTCTATCATTTTATTTAGTTAGAAATCATCTCGCATTCTCTATTATGAAAGACAATTTCAATAATAGAACTGTCTTCTTTTCGTACTGTTCTACTTTCGTCCGAAGTCTTCTTAGGCACATGTCGAGCAAACCATCGGCCATGTAATCTGTAGGTGTTCATTTAAAGTTTCATGTTCTTTTTTTTCTTTCTCTCTCTCCCTTCTCCTCTCTCTCTTATCTTATTCCCTTTTACCTTCTTTTCTTCCATTGCTCTCCTTTCCCTTTTCGATCTCAAAAAAGGTTCAAAAAAGTAGAATGAGCGTACCAACTGAGAATGTTAAAGATACTTCCAAACTTTGTTTTGTATAATTTTGTATAATGGTATACAATTCATGGTTTAGCTATGACTAGCAAAGTGTAGTTGTTCACAAGAGAACTATTTTATACCCGTTAGAAAATAAAGAAGAGAAATAAAGGTTATTGAAAGTACCCCTCTCTCATACACACACACACACACACACACACACACACACACGTATAAGGAAAGTTACCCCCTGGACAAATACCCCCGTAGGACAATTACCACACACCCCTGAAATTACCCCCTAGGACAATTCCCCCCCCATCCACCAGGTCAACCAAGGACAATTACCCAGGGGAGCATTCAGTATCAGCATTTGTATATGACCTGCAGAAAGAACATTTACCACTTTCGTTTAATGGACTGCTTTGATTTAATGAATCACATGTATAGAACAAAAGGGAGAAAACGAATTCGTTTAATCAAATTATGGAAATGCAAGCATCACTTTAAACAAACAGAACTTTGTTATTCCTGGCTCATTTTTCCTGATTGAGATGTTATATATGAAAAAGCAAAAACTTAACTTTCTAGAAATGTGAATTTTTCTTCGAAATTCAGATACCGCCCGCCAAATGACTTTTTGGTTTCCTTCCTTCAAATTGCTTTTAATCACTCATGCATGAACGATGCATCATATGAGTTGCATCAAATGAAAGAGGAAGATCTAAGCTTTACGAATGTGTGTAATTTTTTATTATAATTGTGATTAAGGTATGAAAAAACATCGATAATTCTCGGTTTCGTTTTTTCTGGGTCGCACTGTATATGATTAGTATAAACCAGCCCCTAAGTCATTATGAAGGATTTTAAATGAGTATTACCAAACGAAGTCTGGGCACAGAAGTAATACCTAAAGTAAACATGTTAAGTAAATAAGTAATAAATAAGTAAATAAGACAAAAACACAATTAAATAGTTACGTATATAAATTATTAAATAAATAAAGGTAAAGTGAGGAGACGCGATAGCTCAGTCGATAGAGCAGTGGTCTCGTTATCCGGTGACCCGGGTTCTAAACCAAGTCGATGCGCTAGTGCCCTTTGGTAAGGCATTAATCCTCATTACCAGGTCCCTCGGAGAGGACCTAAAGCCGTCGGCCGTCTGGTTGCTTACTTACAAACATTTATGCTTTCTTAGCAGTCAGGTAAAATAATCACCACGTTCAACATTCAAAGATATCGAAACAAAGATAAATGATATTCATGAAATTCATGATGTTTCTCTATTCATTATTCAACCGTATATTGAGATAAGAGTCCACAATAATACAAAAAACGAATCAAAAGAAAGCAACTCGATTCACAAAAGAATGACAATTAATTGTTTTGATGAATATATCATACCCTTGTGCGCAAATCGATTCTGATACTGCTGGTTTTATCGTTCTACTTCGATGATCAAATGGGATATCATGAGAACAAATTAAGAGGATTCCTTTTAGTGATGTAAACAAATTTAGTTGTGCGTATCTAATGAGTATAACTCGAGGAAATTTGGTTTCGTTCTTTTAGAACTAAAGAGACGATAGCAAAGAATTCCCCCAAGAAATCAACTTGGAGCCTGAAAAATTAATGTTAATACGCAATAATATTGCCTTTTAAGGAAATCATGTTCTGATTAGGCTATATTTTTTTTAATAAGATGAGATCTAGGAAAAAATACCATTAATTGCTAACGAAAGGAAGATGATTACATTACACTTAAAACAGGAGATGATATATCTCTTGGTTCTATAACTACACAAAAAAAGTATATTCAATATTGAATGCATGGGTTTCTCAACACTCGTCAACAATATCAATTTGGTCTAATGTTTTGTCATTACCAGACTATTTCTATTGGAAAATGTTTTTCATAATTAAGAGATAACAGGATTAGCAATTTAATTTAAAATTTCTGAACGATAGTTTACCTTCAAAAGAAAACTTGCTAAAATGGTGTTCTTAATGACAGCAAATGTAAACAGTGTGAGGAGGATGAAATAACTTTTCATTTTTTATTACACTGTAAACTCATACGAAGATTTTGGAAATCCTTCAAAGGCTTTTATATCACCTTTGCAAGATAAATATATATATAAGTGAAGAACTTCTAGTGATAGGCTACAAAGTGGACGATGTAACTTATGATATGTTAAATCTCATTTGCAACATCGCACAGAAGACAGTCTATCGAAATTATTCAAAATGTACATTCAAAGATTAACAAAAAAAAAAACGCAAATTCTTTATGGGATGAATTTAAGTTCATGGTGAAATCATATCTGGAAAGTGTAAGTAACTATACATTTGGAAAAGAAGGTGAAGTTCAAATTTTGTTATCAATGGTTGCTGTAAAACTACGATTGTTTAAAAAAAAATGTATATACATTATGTTAGTGCCAATAAATACCTCGAAAGAGGATGAGAAGGAAAACAAATCTTTGTAATATTCGCACATTTCAATAGGTGATGGCCAAGGCTATTGAATTTGCCTTAGGTTGATTTTCTTCGAAAGCCTTTGCGATCGGATTAACTGTACGTGAGTTAATACGAATCACAGATATGAATAACAAACTTTTCCTCTGTAGCGCGATTACAAATTGCAACATGAAGAATAGTGAGCGGGTGAGGATCGATGTATGTCATGAACGGGGTTCGGTCGTGATCGTCGAACACCTTGAGGGCTCCCTGTTCGTACGTGACGAGGATTGACAGCGTTCTGTTGCTACCCAGTCCATAAGATGGGTTGCGTTTCGAAGCTACCAAGCATCCAGCCTTACACCGACCAATGAGATGAACACTTCCTCCTATATCTACGAGAACACAACAAAACAGATAAAATGAATGCGTGCCCTTGACCAGAAGAATTAAACAAATATCGGTGTATCCAAATAATTATAAACAGAGGGGCAGGGGGCACAGTTGAGTCCTTTCAAGCCAATAACCAACAGGTCCATAAACGATTCCACCGCTATACGGGAACTGGCATAATATGGGGGGGGGGGGGGGGAGGCGGCGGTGGCTACACAGGCTTTACTCGATGGATGAAATGAAAATCAAGAGGGCCATTGGTTAAGGGAGGGTGTGGGAGGTGTCGCAGCGTCTTCATTCCTTCATATTCCCGCTATATTTCGATTTTCCTGGGGATTTTCGCCATTAATTTTGATTGAGGATCCTCTGCCCCCCCCCCCATCACCTACGCCAATGCTTTTGACTGTAGATGGTAGATGCCTGTAAATCATAATAAATGACCTATATCGGCGGTAAATATACAGAACTTACAAAATGACCTACCTTCATCGATTGAACTTTGTATCTAACAACTCACACATAGGCGTTGGAATAGGTGGGGAAGGATGATGTTGGTGCCCTTCCCTCATTTATATCAAATTCGGACAACCATCATTAGGGAAACAGGTGGTATCGTTTTAATTTTTATATCGTGTCCGTGTTCAAAATCCCATCAATATGCGATGACAGGATTACGTAATGCAACACCCGAGACTGACACACCCGATCGAAGTCTCAAAATATTTGGTTGCTTTAGTATCATTCATTTTGTATGATTTATAATTAAATAATGATACATTTTAAATGAATCATTTTGATCATCTTACATATGCTGTAGAGTGGTTCATCTGCTCTGTCATACGAGTGGTATGTAGATCGTTCTGCCAGCGCGATAAAGGTAGTGCCTACCGACCGAGTAGAAAACCGAATACTCAAATTCATGGATTTATCAGCTGGGACAGGCGGCAATTGGTCAAAAGGGTAC